>CAUYLG010005614.1:0-54130 GCA_963573385.1 Cacajao melanocephalus | reverse complement strand
GTAGGGTTTCTACTGAGAGATCTGCTGTGAGTCTGATGGGCTTCCCTTTGTGGGTAACCCGACCTTTCTCTCTGGCTGCCCTTAGCATTTTCTCCTTCATTTCAACCCTGGTGAATCTGATGATGATGTGCCTTGGGGTTGCTCTTCTTGAGGAATATCTTTGTGGTGGTCTCTGTATTTCCTGGACTTGAATATTGGCCTGCCTTGCTTGATTGGGGAAGTTTTCCTGGATAATATCCTGAAGAGTATTTTCCAGCTTGGATTCATTCTCTTCGTCACATTCAGGTACACCTATCAAGCATAGATTAGGTCTTTTCACATAGTCCCATATTTCTTGGAGACTAAAACAGATTTACAGGAAAAAAACAAGCAAAAGTGGGCGAAGGATATGAACAGAAACTTTACAAATGAAGACATACATGAGGCAGACAAACATATGAAAAAATGCACATCATCACTGGTCATTAGAGAAATGCAAATCAAAACTACATTGAGATACCATCTCACACCAGTTAGAATGGCAATTATTAAAAAATCTGGAGACAATAGATGCTGGAGAGGATGTAGAGAAATAGGAACACTTTCACACTGTTGGTGGGAGTGTAAATTAGTTCAATCATTGTAGAAGACAGTGTGGCGATTCCTCAAGGATCTAGATATCGAAATTCCATTTGACCCAGCAATCCCATTACTGGGTATATATCCAAAGGATTATAAATCATTCTACTGTGAGGACACATGCACACGAATGTTCATTGCAGCACAGTTTACAATAGCAAAGTCCTGGAACCAACCCAAATGCCCATCGATGATAGACTGGACAGGGAAAATGTGGCACATATACACCGTGGGATATTATGCAGCCATCAAAAACGATGAGTTTGTGTCCTTTGCAGGGACATGGATGAACCTGGAAACCATCATTCTCATCAAACTGACACAAGAACACAATCAAACACCGCATGTTATCACTCACAGGTGGGTGTTGAACAATGAGAACACATGGACACAGAGAGGGGAGCACTACACACTGGGGTCTGTTGGGGAGAAATAGGGGAGGGACAGCGGGGGGTGGGGATTTGGGGAGAGATAGCATGGGGAGAAATGCCAGATATAGGTGAAGGGGAGGAAGGCAGCAAATCACACTGCTATGTGTGTACCTATGCAACAATCTTGCATGTTCTTCACATGTACCCCAAAACCTAAAATGCAATAAAAAAGAAAATAAAAATAAATAAATAAAAAAATGAGGTCTGACATTTCTAGCTAGAATTATTTATTGTAAACTGTGGCATCTGAGCCTGTGATGCTCAGTCTTAGATGCTCAGACTGTGTTTTCTGAATGGAGGACAAAATGTTCATTTATGCATTTTAATGTTAAAATACAGGCTAAATAGCTGTGACATTATAACGAAACTCATTAAATGCTTTGAAGGAAATTTTATTACACAATACTATATCTTTCTGTAGATACCTTTTCTCCTCTTGGAGAAATTTAGCTGCCATGTATGCAATTAAAATTTGAGTGATTCTTGACGAATAAATGGGATAAACGTCCTTGTCTTTTAATAGGCTACTTTCTTTCAACAGTTTTATAAAATAGGTTCTGCTCTTTTAACCTTTCTTTCTTGATGCTATTAGACTAAAAATGTAATGTATCTCTAAGTTGTGTAGAAGCAAAATGATACCCAGAAGCAACTTCCTGATGAATAGAATGCCAGAATATCACAAGATGAGATTCTGATTAATAAGCAAAAGGAGATAGAAGTGGCTGAAAGGAAAATGAATTCTGAGATATTTTCCTTACTCATCTTCAAGTATGTTTTTGTATGTGTATATATTTGAAAAACCAACTGTGTATTGTATTTTGGAAAGTATAAAGGATTTAAAATGTGTGTGTGTGTATTTGAGTTGGGGTGTGTGTGTATATTCTGTATATCACTTTTCATATATATATACATATATATATATATATATATAAGCTCTGACATTTATAGCTAGAATTATTTGTTGTAAACTGTGGCATCTGAACCTGTGATGCTCAGTCTTAGATGCTCAGACTGTGTTTTCTGAATGGAGGAATGGAGGATATATATATATATATATATATATATATATATATATATACATACACACACACACACACACACACGCATACATGCATATGTATTTCTCCTTTGGATTGAGGCTATTGTGAATGCCACGACTTGATTGTTGCAGACAAATGGAGTTGAATTAAGAATGCGACTTTCTTGGCTGGGTGCAGTGACTCACACGTGTAATCCCAGGACTTTGGGAGTCCAAAGCAGGTGGATGATGAGGTCAGGAGGTCAAGACCATCCTGGCCAACATGATGAAATCAAATCTCTACTAATAATACAAATATTAGCTGGGCATGGTGGTGGGCTCCTGTAATCCCAGCTACTCAGGAAGTTAAGACATGAAAATCTCTTGAACCTCGGAGGCGGAGGTTGCAGTGAGCTGAGACAGCACATTGCGCTCCCCCTGAGTGACAGAGCAAGACTCCATGTCAAAAGAAATAAAAAAGAATAAGACTTAATCTATATAGGGTAGGATCCTATATAGGGTAGGATAATGCCATATTCTTATCTCTACTCCATTTGCCTGCAAAATCGAGTGGTGGCAGTCACACAATGACCTCAATCCAATGGAGAAGCAGTTGATATATTTCGTAAGAATTAATGATACTTCCATAATCTCAGAAGTTTTGCTACTAACAACAGATTTTCTCATTTCTGAACATTATCTTCTTAAAATATTAATGGAGAAGTCAGTTTATTATTTTCCCCTTTTTTTTAGTTGTACTTTAGGTTCTGGGGTACATGTGCAGATCATGCAGGATTGTTGCATAGGTACACACACGGCAAGGTGGTTTGCTGCCTTCATCCCCTCTTCACCTATATTTGGTATTTCTCCCCTCATTATCACTCCCCACCCTCCTCACCCCCTCATCCCTCCCTTAGCTCCCTGCTACTGACCGCAGTATGTGATGCTCCCCTCCCTGTATGCACGTGTTCTAATTGCTCAACACCCACCTATGAGTGATAACATATGGTGTTTGGTTTTCTGTTCTTGTGTGTTTGCTGAGAATGATGGTTTACAGATTCATCCATGTCCCTATGAAGGACACGAACTCATCATTTTTAATGGCTGCATAGTATTCCATGGTGTATATATGCCACATTTTCTTTATCCAGTCTATCGATGATGGACATTTGGGTTGGTTCCAGGTCTTTGCTATTGTAAACAGTGTCACAGTGAACGTATGTGTGCATGTGTCATTATAATAGAACAATTTATAATTCTTTGAGTATATACCCAGTAATGGAATTGCTGAGTCAAATGGTATTTCTATTTCTATGTCCTTGAGGAATCACCATACTGTCTTCCACAATGGTTGAACTAAATTACACTCCCACCAACAGTGTAAAAGTATTCCTATTTCTCCACATCCTCTTCAGCATCTGTTGTCTCCAGATTTTTTAATGATTGCCATTCTAACTGGCGTGAGATGGTATCTCAATGTAGTTTTGATTTGCATTTCTCTAATGACCAGTGATGATGAGCATTTTTTCGTATGTTTGTCGGCCTCACAGATGTCTTCTTTTGAAAAGTGTCTTTTCATGTTTTTTGCCCACTTTTGAATGGGTTTTTTTGTTTTATTTCTTGTAAACCTGTTTTAGTTCTTTGTAGATTCTGGATATTAGCCCTTTGTCAGATGGGTAGCTTGCAAAATTTTTTTCCATTTTGTTGGTTGCTGGTTCACTCTAATGATTGTTTCCTTTGCTGTACAGAAGCTCTGGAGTTTGATTAGATCCCATTTGTCTATTTTGGCTTTTGTTGCCATTGCTTTTGGTGTTTAGCCATGAATTCCTTGTCTGTGCCTATGTCCTGAATGGTTTTGCCTAGGTTTCCTTCTAGGGTTTTTATGGTGTTAGTTCTTATGTTTAGATCTTTAATCCATCTGGAGTTAATTTTAGTGTAAGGTGTCAGGAAGGGGTCCAATTTCTGCTTTCTGCACATTGCTAGCCAGTTTTCCAAACACCATTTATTAAACAGGCTGATTTCTACAAAAGGCATATGAAGCACAAGGTTGAAAGTTTGGCAGAAGAATTGATTGGCATCTCTAACTTACCATTCTTTCTAATCAGATTGTTACGAAGATTGAGAAACAAACAGAACACAGATGAAAACAGTTTATAATCTGTAAAATGCTATATTGAAAATAAGGTAGGGGATATATTGTATCAAACTTTCAAATGTTTTGCATCTGTGCTAACCTTGGAAAGAGTAACACATCTAACTGCTATTAACTCAGAATGACACAAGACTGGGAAGACTTCAATGGATGAAAAATATAGGCATACATTAGAACATACATCACAGGAATAAGGCATTGATACAAAACAACAAATACACCAAAAAACTAAAATCAGCTGGCTCCAAAAGACATGTTAGAATTATACATGGATTTTTCATTTTTAACCTCACATTTTCCCCAGCCTTTGCCATGTATTGGTCCCTGACATCAAGATTGTAGCAGAAGGATTTGGATTATGGAGACCCATAAACTAAATTCGATTTTTATAAATATGTGACTATCTGTTATCCAAATATTTCACTTATACTGTGCTTTTCTATGTATTTGTAAACCCTCTCTCCAACATGTATTTTAGGAGTATCATTTAAGTAAATAATAAAACTTGAAGCCAATGTTTGTCAACATAATACTCCACTGAATTTCTTCTTTTCTACATTTGTAAATTAGTAGGTTAAATTCTTATATTTTTCTGTTAGTATATTATCTTCTCACTTTCAGACTCTTATATAGTGTATCAGATGACCCTTGTCATTTGTAAATTAAGAAAATGTACCTCCAACATTTTCTCTTTGGAATTCTCCGTCTTCTTTATATCTTCCAGATAGATAGCATCATGCTATACTTAAAAAAAAAAATCTCCTTTCTCTCAATGCAGGCTGTTAACCATGTATATCTTATCATATGTTTTACCTAACATGGCTCTTCTCCCAAGGATGTTTGCATATGAACTTTATAGTGGAATAAAATATTTTGTTGTCCAGCCTGGCCAACATGGCAAAACCCCACCTCTACTAAAAATACAAAAGTCAGTCCAGCATGATGGCACTGTCCTGTAATCCCAGCTACTTGGAAGGCTGAGGTAGGAGAATCACTTGAACCTGGGAGGTGGAGCTTGTAGTGAGCTGAGATCATTTCACTGCACTCCAGCCTGGGACACAGAGTGAGACCCTGTCTCAAAAAAAATAATTGTTTTGTATTATAACAACTATGTGTGCCTTTCTTTTTATTTTTCCTGGGAGAGGACATAACCTTCTTTTCTCATCCTAGTTCCATGGACCCACACTCAAGTGGCCAGCAAGAGTTAAGCCCTACATGTTTGTATCTTGTCTGTATCTTCGGAGGCAGAGCAGCACAAAGGGGGAAGATATAGCTTAGTTGCCTCACCAGCCACAAAAATTAGCGAGCAAGAATTAGAGGGTTGGGGATGAGAAGTTATACATCATTATGCACAGCATAATGTTGATAAGCAAAGCAGTCTTTAGGAGCCAAGAAGTACATAGCTGCACCTCCCCACATAACAAATGATGATAAAATGGGCTACAGTGAAGAGTAAACCTGTTTCTATAGGACAGACAACACTTTCTTCCCAACACAATAATTTCACCCCAATGTATGACAATCCAGTATGTCAATAGTGAAAAAGAGATGAATGTCAAGTCACACAGTTAAGAAACCATAACTTTTGTTTTATAGTTTTTGGCTTTTGAAACATCTGTCTTTCTGGAACTATATTATCTATTTATCTATCTGTCTGTCTATCTATCTATCTATCTACCTACCTACCAATCATCTATCGAGATATTATTATATAGTCTACAAACTACAGACAAAACTCCCATAAGGAAAGTAAAGACATTCCTCAAATCCCAGTATTCAAGTTAAAAAATACATTAACATTTTAGAAGCTTAATATGATATCTCACTCTCTCTCTGTATATACGAGTAGATACATAAATAGTTCTAAATGATGTAATGTGGTATCTTGTATTATGTTAAAACAAATAAAAAATAATTTAACTTTTCTAGAATTAAATGAGAGCACAAAAGTATTTTTTTATACAAGATATTAATTCTTGTAAAAAAGTCGAAGGCAAAATAAATCTGTACATAAAGTTTCAGCATCTGGTAGCCTGCTGCTCTACAAGGTTAGAAAGAAAAAATACCCACATCTCTCTAATTTCCATAATTAACACTTTAAAATTTCTGTGCCTATAACATTTATACTCTGTCCTGCAACTAGAGAGCCTATGCTGTTTAGTGAGGTCTTATATTGAAATGAGTTCCATTATGGAGACAGTGTGGCAATTCCTCAAGGATCTATAAATAGAAATTCTATTTGACCCAGCAATCCCATTACTGGGTATATACCCAAAGGACTATACATTGTTCTATTATAAAGACACATGCACATGTATGTTCTTTGCAGTGCTGTTTACTATAGTAAAGAACTAGAACCAACCCAAATGCCCATCAATGATTGACTGGACAAAGAAAATGTGGCACACCTACACCATGGAATACTATGCAGCCATAAAAAATGATGAGTTCATGTCCTTTGTAGAGACATGGATGAATCTAGAAACCATCATTCTCAGCATACTGACATAAGAACAGAAAACCAAACACTGCATGTTTTCATTCATAGGTAGGTGATGAACAATGAGAACACTTGGGCACAGGGAAGGGAATAGCACTCACAGGGCTAGGTTGGGGGGTAGAGGGGAGGGAAGGGGAGGGATAGTGGGAGGACAGGGAGGATGGGGAGGGATAACACCGGGAGAAATGCCTAATGTAGGTGTTGGGGGTGGGGAGCGTGGATGGAGACAGTAAACCACCATGGCATGTAATTACCTATGTAACAATCCTGCAGGATGCAGGACGTGTACATATACCCCAGAGCCCAAAGTACAATAAAAAAAAAAAAAAAGGAAAAGAAATGGGTTCCTTACTCAACACCAGTCACTTAGCTGCTATTTCTTTATTGTGCACTTTAAATTTTCTCATTGTTGACTGGATTGTATCATTTGTATTCCTGAAATGCTGTGTGCATGACAGAACCTGACTTGCCCAGATTTACTGTCATATTCTTCAGTCATATTTTCCCTTAAAACTTTTGAAAGTAGCATTTTCTGACTCTGCTTCCATTCCTTACAGTTGCTTTAGGTCTCTTGGTGTCATGGCACTTATTTTAGCGAAAAATACGTTCTCCTGGCACCTAGAATTATATGGTATCTCTTTTTTATATTTTGTTCTAGATTTTCGAATACTGGGATAGTCTGTATTGTAATTATCATTTGGGTATGGACAGTTCCTTGTGTCATGTTTTTCTGTCTATATTCATTGTTTTATAGTTGTTTCCAATGACTTTTACGAGAGAGAAATAAATTTAAATTTCTATTACTTCAACATCTTTAGGCAGAACTTTTGATAACTTATAATAACTCAAAAATACTTTCATGTCAATTGCCTGATGAATATCAAGTTACAAAAATGAGTTAATTTATACTAATATTACATTAAAACTGCATTTTTGTTATGTTCCTCTACCTTTGCTTGTATATCACTCTTACACCAAGTCTTTTTACTGATTGAGACCTCTTCATACTTCTGTGAATACCTTATATTATTCTGTATATACTAGGCTAGATTTTTCTTATCTATTTTCTTCTCAGTTTTTGGTCTTCCTAAACCTGATATGCCTTTCTGTACTGATGCAATATTTTTTCTTCTCCTCTTTATTATTTCTTCTTGTTTTTCTTTTGAGTTTCCTCCTGCTCTCTTTTTTCAACTTTGTTATCGTCCTTCCTTCCTTCCCTTCCTTTCCTTCCTTTCCTTTCTTTCCTTCTTTCCTTCCTTCTGTCCATCCTTCCTTCCTTCCTTCCCTCCTTCCTTCCTTCCTTCCTTCCTTCCTTCCTTCCTTCCTTCCTTCCTCCCTCCCTCCCTCCCTCCCTCTCTTTCTCCTTCCCTCTCTTCTTCTCTTCCTTGTTTCCTCCTACATCCTTTCCCTTTTATTTTTTTTTATTTCTAGAATTGGTTGATTCAAGATATATTTTATGATTTCACAGTTTTTATTTTCCTTTAGCTTTATTAAGGTGCAATCACAAAAAAATTATATATTTATAGGTTTCAACATGTGTTTTGATATATGTATTGTAAAATAATTAACTCAAGATAATATATCCATCACAACATAATTATTTTTTATAAAGGGTGAGACCACTTAAAAGCTATTATTTTAGCAATTTTCAAGCATGCAACACATTATTATTTATTGTACTTTAGGTTCTGGGATCATGCAGGATTGTTGATCATCCAGGATGTTGCATAGTTACACACATGCAATGTGGTTTGCTGCTTCCATCCCTTCGTAAACTATATCTGGTATTTCTCCTCATTTTATCCCTCCCCAACTTCCCCATCCCCCGCTGTCCCTCCCCTAGCCCCCCCGCAAGAGACACCAGTGTGTGATGCTCCCCTCCTTGTGTCAATGGCAACACATTATTAACTGTAGTCACCATGCTTTACAATAGATACCCAGAAACTTATTCATATTGTCTAACTAAAACTTCGTAACTTTTAACAACTATCTCTGTTTTTTCTCCCTCTCCACCCAAGCCCCTGTCAACCTTCATTACTGTTTTACTGAATAAAACATCATGGTCTTTGTTTGTTGACTCATATTTATCTAAGATAATATTGTTTCGTGCCTTTTTAAGTTGCTATTAACCCATATTTCTACCAGTGCTCCTTTGAAGCAAACGAGTTTTTGCCTCTGTCCTTAATTATGTTCTTTTACTATCAACGAATTGCTACAAAATTTGAAACTGCTGGTTACTAACGAATACCATGATTTAAGGTCAAGAACTCAAGTTATAGTTGAACACATCTAGCTATTTTTACACAGATTTTATAATAGAGCTACATTCTGGGTCCTGGAGGAAAAATTACAAGGGCATTTGCATCTGCAATAGGAACTAAGTTTTTATATTAATATACAGTAGATACAAAGAGCTATTTTTAATACACTGTATATATTTTAGGAGTCAACTCTTTTACGTCTTTAAGTGATTTTTGATTAACAGATTTTTTCTTTTTTTTGAGGTGGAGTCTCACCCCGTCGCCCAGGCTGGAGTGCAATGGCGTGATCTCAGCTCACAACAGCCTCCACCTCCTGAGTTCAAGAGATTCTCCCATCTCAGCCTCCAGCATAGCTGGGATTACAGGCACCCACCACTACGCCTGGCTAATTTTGTCTATCTTTAGTAGCGATGGGGTTTCATCATGTTGGTCTGGAACTCCTGACCTCATGATCCATCCTCCTCAACCTCCCAAAGTGCTGGGATTACAGGCGTGAGCCACCGGGCAAGCACGTTTCATAGGAATTTCAACTTTAAATGTTTATGCCATTTTGACTTTATTATTTCAGGCAACTTTAAAATGTCTTCCATTTTGACTTACTATCTCTAACTTCCAGCCTAATTTTTTCTGTTATTGCCCAACAGAGATTACATGAGAGGTTCACGGTATCTATGGATCTTTTTTTTTAATAGAAGTGGCAAGAATGATTTTTGGTGCCTGTCAACATCTGTTGTGTGACTATATATACATATATGTTATATATAGAGACATAGTTATAAATATAACATGTTCTTATTTAACATGTTTACTGATAAAAGAATCAAAAGTTGGCTTACCTCCTCGCTTGTTTATCTTGGCATAGCCAGGAGAATAGCTACCAGACATGGAGGAGGAGCTGCTGAAAGACACATGGGGGAGTCCAGAGACGAGGGGCTCATCACATTTTTCTAAAAACAAAAGAGAGAGAGAGACTCAATAAAGATTTCTAAATAATGATTGGCATGTGTTGGTTAAAATAATCGTTGAATCTGGCATGTCTTTTATAAATCTTTGAAACAACATTTAGCAAATGAATGTAGGCAATTCTGTTATGCTAAACATAATAAAACACAGGACTAGTTTATATAACCCTCTACTTTTCAAGAGGAAAACCATAGCAAAGCACATTACTCTGAAGGACCTCAACTCAGATTTGCTGAGAATCATGAGTAAAATTGAGCTTCTTCCTGTAATAAGCTTTGGTATCTGGCATCCCCTGGAAATCTTCAGGTATTTATACATTACAGGAACAGAGCACTAGAGTCACTGAGGTTGGAGGAGGAAGGACAAAGAGGACTCCTACCAAAGCTAAAAGACCGAGAATGGGGAGTTGCTAACCAACACGTATAATGTTTCAGTTATGCGAGATGACTACGTTCTGGAGATCTGATATGCAATATTATAACTCTAGATAATAATGCACACTTATCAAGGCTGATCTCATGTTACGTGTTCTTACTAGAAGAAATAACTAGACATCAGCAGGTAAACACACAATAATCATCAACTTGAAAATTATTACTGCCAGAAAAATTAATCAGTTTCCATCATACTCAACCAATCAACTGCAGTGGAACCAGCGATACCTCAATTCTATTTGTAACACTTTCTGCACTTGGCTTTTAAAATGTCATTAACATTTTTTTTTCCTTTTTTCTCATTAGCTGCTTGCTCTCTGAGTCCTTTGATGGATCTTTCTCATTTTGCTAATGCCTAAGTGTTCCTAATGTTAGCGTGGCCGGGACTCTTCTGAGTCTACCCTCCCTCTCTGGGAGAGGGCATGGAGGGCTACGTCTTCTGATGCCAGAATGTTCCAAATCCTACTGCCCATCTTCAACTCCATAGATACAGAACAGGTACACACAGCTTCCAGGGATCACTGCCACAAAAGACTGTGCGGTCTTCCTGCATCCCCTCTCACTCTGCTACAGTTCCTCCGCTTGCGGCAGCTGAAGAAACACTTTTTAAACTCTAAGTGAACAGGTGGCTGCTGTACTCAAAATGTTCTCAGGCTCCTGCTCTCAATTTGGCATACTGTTCATACTGTTTGAAGTCCCCCTGCCACCACCCGGCCACCCAGTGGTCTACGACGGCCAACGCACTAGTCTCATCTCTTTCCCCATGTCCTTGTCCTGTCTAGCCACCATTGCCCCCTTCCTCTTCCTTTAAAAACAAGCCTGCCCTTGCTGTAAGCCTTTGCAAAGACTATTCCAAGTATCCTGTCTTGTCACCTTTGCCATTGCAGACGCACTTTGCTAGTTCACCCAGCATTTTGTTGCCATCAGCCTCTGTACCCACAGCCTGCTCAATTTTCCACCATAACACTTAGCTCCAACTGACATATTATGTTGTTACTCATTTAATTGTTTTGTTGCCTCTCTCTCCCACTAGACAGCAAGCTCTATCTGAAATGAAGTTTTAGATAGTTGGCCTAATGCTTACTCTTCAGTGAGCTGAACAAGGGTACTTGGCACATACTCTAAAAACATTTGCAGAATACATGAATGAATGTACTAAACCCAATGAACCTCAAAGAGTCTGGAAGCATGATCTCATATAACATGGCACAACACTTAATTTTTAGAGTGGTGGTCTTAAATTCTCAACAAATGTTTATGCTCAGAACTCTGTTTAATAAAACAGAAAAATTTTCTCTATATAATCAAACATGGTTTCTCTCTCAGAAATTTATAAGCAAAAAAAAATTAGCAACAGAAAAAATAAACTAATTTTCTTGTAAATTCACTTAAGTGAAGTCTCCAATGACAGTGGACAAATGAATTGTTATTTATTGTCTCACCCTCAATTGTATACAAATTGGAAATTAAAATGAGCAAATCCATCTTCATATAATATTTTTAAATTGCTTGTTTTTCTTAGTTACCTCTGGGAAATAGGGCATGTGTATATAAATAAGTTCCCCAGAAAGTTAAATGTGAAAGAATGAAAAGAACATTAAATTTGTTTTAAAAGTATCAATTCACAAAGCTATCATCTAAAGGGAAGAATTTCATATTAATTGAAAACATTTACTTCTCTCTTTAGCTGTAAGTGAACACAAACATACCACTGATTTTCTTACTTTTGATACATTTGAATATAACATTTTATAATTTTCAAGATAAGTTTTGCCTTTAATTGGAGTAAACATTACTTCTAATGTTCCCATTATTTTAAAAATGTGCTAACATTCACTCATTTTCATTTCACTCATTTAAATATGCATCAAGTGCCTGTGTTGGGCCAAGCACTGAAGTGCAGCTGAAGGTGAAATTAACAACATCCTGCCCTTGTACAGCATATGTGTTCGTGGGAAGAAACGTCCCAACAAAAAAATGTTAATTTATATGATGCTATGGTAATTAATACTAAGAAGGAACATTAAATATAAAACAGTGGGCCGGAAGTTTGGGGGTGAGGTGGAGAGGGTTGCTATTTTATGCTACCTTGTCAAGGAAAGCCTTGGCAAAATGATCAGGTAGCATTGGAGTAGAAATATGAAGAAAATACCCACATGAGAAATCAACAGGATCACGCTAGGAGAAACCTATTCTAGCCCACACGTGCTCGATCAGGCTAGCCCATACTTGATAATGATGCATGACACATTTCTAAAGGGGAATATCCAATGCATAGACATTATTGCATTTAATGTAATTAAAATAAGTTGATAATTGGTTAAATGATCCATTAGCTAATTTAAATTTAGAATTTAAATGTAGCATTTATAAAACCATAATATAGTTTAGAGTTACGGCATTAAACAAATTGGCTTCTGTGACAAATTGATCAGAGTCCCAAATTTTACATTTTTTTTACTAATCTAAAAAATCAATTAAAATTCAATTTTAAAAAAATTAAGAATTAAAGTAATAATTTAAAAAATATATATAATTATTCAGAATAACAATCAGAATTAAATTGAGATTAGTGAAGATCAAGGCAAATAAGAAATTGTTTTTTAAAAAGGTGACTGAAAAATTATTATCAGAATGTAAAGCACTCACAATTTCACATTCTTCCAAATTAAAACATAATCTATAATATTATTATTAAGCTAAAAAATGCTACAATTACTATATTTTCTCCTGGAGAATATTACACTGCATTTTGCTGTTCTCACTACTTTGGACAGATTATACGTATGTATGTATGTATGTGTGTGTTTGGGTGTGTGTGTGTGTGTATGGATCCCTTTCCTACAGGTAACACACAGGTTATATGAGTAAAGTTTAACTAAGTTTCTCTCAAGCTCTGAAAATGCCAGAATAGTGTCAATCACCAAGAGTTAGCAAACTATGGCCTGCAGGCCCAATCCAGCTCACAGATTGCTTTTGTAAACAAAGTTTTATTGGAGCACAGTTACACATCATGCATTTATGTATTCTCTATGATTGTTTTCACACAGCAGTAGAATATTGCAATAGATTTCATATGGCCCACAAAACTAAACTATTTACTATCTGAGCTTTTACAGAAAAGTTTTCCCAACTTCTTATCTGATGTAACAAGTATTGAAGGAATTTAGGAATCAGAATGAACGATGATTACTTAAGAGTGTCAGATACCATATAAATAATGAATAGAATCTGAAGAAATTAGAGACTACAGATAGGTGGAAAGAGGGTTAAGGATATTTTAGAAAGGAGGAACACCTCAAGCAACACGAAAGAAACCACAGTGAATTTGAAATTTCCCAGAGATGTTGTAGCAGCACTCCACACAAGCACATATTGCCATACTATTACATTATACTATCCATTTTTATTTTCAACTGTAATAATGGTTATTACTCATTATCCATCCTAAAAAGTCTGCTTCACTGTTGTGCTAAAGCATGTATCTCAATCTCCCGCAGCCATTAAATACTAGGAAATGAGGCAAATCCATAATGTGAGAATTTTTATACAATAGTAAAGGAGGGAAGGAGAGAGAGAAAAAGAGAACTAACATTTGAAATAAGCCAGTATTGTATTTTCCCATTCTGGGATGTCTTCCAAAACTACAGCCATATACAGCTATGGCAAATATTTGGTCTCCCGTGTACTTCCCTTCCAGGGAATCTTGGATGAAAACTAGAAGAGCAGATGGGCCTTGAGTTTTATTTTCATACAATTTCAGTCAATTATGAAGGCAGGCTAGCTATAAGAATTCTGTACTAACTCAAGCTGAAGCAGAGGAAATTATTGGCAAATAGACATGAAATAGCTGTTGCCCTTTACCTAAAAGGTATAGTTGAGAGGTTTGGCTATTGGCAAGGGATATTGGCAAGAGTTTACAAGATTGAAGGACTTCAGATTACATACAGTTGACACGAGAGTATGGTTTTCAAATGCATCTCTGCTGAAATACGATGTCTGAAAAATCTTCACAAAACAGTATATGTTTAAGCTATAACACTTCAAATAGATGTTTTATATGACCCATTTTGTAACATAAGCCAAACAGAGGAAAATAACTAAAAACAACAAATGACTCAAGAACAAAGCAGTGCTAGCTGAATAGAAATTCTAGCAATAACGTCCTTATTTTATATTAGGAAAAAATGCATGGCAAAAGGCACATTCTGAGTTGAACACATCACTCAGTGGTCTTATGTGTACATTCAACTTCTACCTTCTGAAGTTGGAGCTACTCTACCTTTGCCTGTACATTTACCCTGCATCAAGTTGTATGGCTATTCCTTTCCATCATCAGTAGCACAGCAATTCCTCCAAGAGATCTTTTATCTTCCTCCTGATGCCCAATTCAGAGTTTCTAGTGAATGCAATAATGGTCAGAAATGTGGGTGGGCAGACGGCATGGGGACACTCAGGAGCAGAAGGCAAGGTGTAGTCCTGGAGCACAGAGATGGGACACCAGACCCTGAAATAGACATCAGGGAGAAAACAAAAGACTTCTTGGAGGAACTACTGTGCTACTCGGGAAACCAGAGAAGAGCTTGTCATTTAGCTTGTAATTCAAGATAGTTTTAGTCATAAGGAGGAAGGCAGGATGGGAAGCAGAATGCAAGTTTGTTGGGAGGTTTGGCCAAAGCTTCTTAAATTACTCCTGATGTATGCAAGCCCAATTTTGTTTAAATTTAATTTATAATTTACATTTCCTAATTTTCATCTATCACATTTTTCTTTAATAACATATGGAAAGTACAGGAAACATAATATGATATTCTTTTCTAATTTTTAAAACAATTTTTTAGACATAGTTAAGGGCCAAATTTTTTTAACTTAACTTTGTATAATAAATACATTTTGGTGAAAGGCATGACTTTCAGAAGTAGCAGTATGCTCCTTAGAGTCAAAATATTTAGATTTTATTCCTAGCAACATAAATTTGGACAACTTGTTTAATCCTATCTTATCCACAGTGTCCTTATTTTTTATCATTATTTCAAAAGATTTTTTTCCTGTTTTGACTCAGTTGTTCTAGATTTTTAAATCATAACAATGAAAATAAATGGTTAAACAATCAGAGTTCTAGAAGTATGCTATAAAAATGTATGCTCCTTCTTAGGGCAAAAAACTCATTAACTGCTACTCAATCTATCTTATATATCTTCACTTATATATTTTTCTCCCATATTTATGGTTCATACAATGCTTTTGTGTATCTCTTGTTCCAGCTTCCCTGGACTACTTTTAGCTATTGAAAATAAGATATATCTTTCTCTTGCTCCTGTACAATTTCAAACAATACAGATAAAGAACCCTCATAATCCACAGAATTAATCACTTTTACTAGTCTTCATAGTACATATACACACACAGACACAACATTTAACATCACAGATATTTAGATATGCACACAAATAAACAAACAAAAAACACTTACCATCTGGTCTTTAACATACTTTTTCACTTACTGATCTATCATAGAAATTCCCAAGCAAATATAAACTCATTTTATGTATTTCATTTTATATTAGAGAATTTTTATTATTTATATTAAATTCTGCATGGCAGAGGTAGCTAACTTTGCACATAAAATATAAAAGTGTTAGGTCATTGCTAAAACAGATTATATAATTGCATTGATAATTAATTATTTTCTCATAGAGTCTATGAACAAGTTCTACGATAATAAGAATTGATCAGAGAGAGTGTCCATGAAGAGAAGTACGATTAGTTTGTCATCAAATGCTAATTTAGGAAAAAGCTAAAGCTAATGGAATTGGAATGAAATCAACTGACTGGATACACCTTATCTGACACACAGTGACGAATCCTAAGTGAATAAAATAAATTCATCTGCTCTCCATTTTTCTTTTCACTATATATTTGTTTCCTACCAGATGGAGGTGACTCCATTTACTCTTTTATTTCATTTTCCATTTAATGAGACAAAGCCCAATGTGCTACCATAGGCATTATAGTGGTGAGCACAAATGAGGCAGCCTTCTCTCCTCCCATCTCAATCCTTCCAATTTGGACCACGATGAATATACAGATGGCAGAGATCATTAAACCACAATTAACAAATCAATGAATAGTAATAGCAATCATTTATTGACTACTTATGTGATAGGCAAGTAAATATTTTGAGTAGGTCATCTCATTGAGTTATCACAGTAACCCATTGAGATGGGTATTATTACCATTTTACAGATGAGGAGCCTTCAGATCTCACAGTATATTAAAGTCAGGACAGAAACAAAATTGTACCTGATTATTAGGCCTATGCTTTTGAAGTCTAGTTTTCTGGGACAAATGGCCTCTATACTGACTTCAGGTAAAATCCATGTATGTTACATTGGGCTACACAGAACTAATAATATTGAAATTGTCAAATTGCTCTCACCCCCTCTCATTTTGATTCTAAGTCTCATTTTGATTCTAAGAATTTACATGAAACATTACCCTATATGATAATATTGCAGCAATTTCAATATTTTGTTTGCCACATCAGACCCATGTCTTTTAACTGAAAGAAAGGTTTCTCCAGTTTTAAATAGATGTTCTCAGAGAAACCCATATATAATCAGCAATTTAATGGATATGCCTACATTGAATACGCTCAGCAAAATACATCAACTTTATTTCATTTATTCATTCAATAAATATTTATTGGGCACTTATTTCCTGCTTCAATCTTTATCTCCTTACAATCCATTTTCTTTACAGTTACCAGATGGATTTTTTAAAACTGGGCATCAGATTTTGCCATGTCCTGCCTACTTCCTGGTGGTTCCCCCTCTTATTTAGTAGAAAATCCAAGCTCCACTGGGCCTGAGATGGTCTGGCCCTGAAGCTATGTCTGGTGCTATTTTATCTCACTCCTGCTCTGGATCACTAAGCTCTAGATTCATTCTCCTCTCTCTTTTTCGACACACCAAGCACACCCTTGCTCAAAGGCCTTTCCATCCTCTCTGCTTTCCAGCTAAAATTCTCTCTACCAGGTCTAAAAGAGCTGCTTCCTTTCTACTATGATTCTGACTCAAATACCACCTTCACTTTTTCTGACCAGCTCACCTAAATTAACCAACTCAGTTTCTGTCTTCATTCTTTTGAGACATTGCTTGCTATTCTCACTGTCTTGTTTTGTTTCACAGCACCCATTACAATCTGAAATTATCTTGTTTGTTTTTTAATTTGTTTATTACTTTTCTTATTGATTGGACTGTAAATACCATGAGAGGAAGGCAGGTGCCTGACTTGTCCACTCTGCATTCCCAGAGCCTAAACATCTGACATGCAGCACAACACAACCTTGCAGAGAGTCCTTGAATCAACGAATGACTGACGATGATAAAAAATAAATCCATCTAAAAGCAAGCAAGGCAAAGTACTTCCTAGTTTTGACTATTGAGTTGTATTCATTTCATCTGTTTAGCTTCTAACATGCATGCTTATATTTTCCATTTTAAAATCTGCATTGCATGTTCTCACTCATAGGTGGGTGTGGAACAATGAGAACACATGGACACAAAGAGGGGAGCATCACACACTTAGGTCTGTGGGAGAAAACTAGGAGAGGGACAGTGTGGGGTGGGGAGTGGGGGAGGGATAACATAGGGAGAAATGCCAGATATAGGTGATGGGGAGGAAGGCAGCAAACCACATTGCCGTGTATGTACCTATGCAACAATCCTGCATGTTCTTCACATGTACCCCAAAACCTAAAACGCAATAAAATATATATATCTAAAAAAATAATTTGCCTTGTAAATTGTACAAGTCAATTTATAAAAATTTTTTAAATAAAAGGACAAAATTTTTTTTAAAAAATCTGCATTGCAAAAGAGAAATGGCTTCATCCCATGATCTTATACATAGGCCTTCTTCACTGTATCCCACAAAAGAAAGATCATCTATGGTCTTCAACAAGTTAAAATGACTTGTAATTTGGAATCCCTGAATTATATAGAGGGTTTGTCTAACTTACCAGTATAGTACATGACTCTAGAACTTTTAAAATATCTTGGCTCCAGCAAATGAGCTTTTTCAGACTTGAAGCTATTAACTATTATGAGTTAGCTTTTTTATATATTTTTTTAGTCTTCAAAAGAACATAAGATTTTAATGTTCCTAATATAACATTTTCATTCTGTATCACTGAAAATCTATTATGATCAATATTTGTTTATATGTTGATCTCTCTGCTGATAATCCTCTCTTGAGGAAAGAATGTCTTTATATTCCCAAAACATAGAAATTCTTCATATGTTTTAAAAAAATATTGAACACAATAAATGCAATATTAATAGCTTATGGCAATGAATAAATTCAATTTTTTTATCTTGAAAATTAGTTCAGATTTCTTTCATTTTCTTTTTTGGTTTGTCTAATAGCTATATTTAAAAATAGTAATGAAATGAAAGTCGTATAGCTAGAAAATCAGTCACATTTAGAGGAATCTTGGTTGGAAATCAAATAAAGAATTGTCTGATCTGCATGTACCAAGGGCAAATTACTTCGAGATGTAGTTCAAATTTTGCTGGACATTTAACAGCTGCAGCATATTTCTGACAGATGGTATAACAGATGCATCAGTTTCAAATTATCTACTGAACTGTAATATACTAGAAATGAAATAGATTTGTGAGGGTTTTTTTTTTTTTAAATTAAGCTTTTGTCTTCTCGAAGTTGATCTTCTAATTTAAAAGAAAAAACTCTACAACACAAAATAATAAAAATCAATTTTTACCCTTGGTGTAATCTGGAAAACAAACTGAAATTTTAATTTCATAACTTCATGCAACAAATGCAACAAAAAGAAATAAATTGTATTCAAAAATTGAATCACCACCCACGAGCTAGGCAAATGTTTTAATCTCTGACATGATGTCCACAGCAGTAGTTTCTTTTTTTTTAAACTCAAATTCTGCAGTCTCATAAGAAGGCAGAGCTACCTAGAACTTTTAATAAATCAACAACCTGAAGACTGTCAAGGTCAATCACAATATGACTAAATGAACTTGAGTACTCTTAAAGCTTTGATTGACAGCCTTCCTATGGGTAGGGCTTATTTGGATTATAATTTTTTGGTCCACTGGTAAATGCATTTTTCACTCTATAGTTTCTTTAACTGGTTAACTGAAAGTTAGCATTTAACAATAAGCAATGCACTTACTGGCAATCAAGTCTATTTCTTAGACTACTTAACCCACTTAACTTGAAATTACTAAGTGCTGAAGGTAAGCATCTTCCCAATGTGTTTCGCTTAAGTCACTTCAGATTAGGCCATACATTCAAGAGGTGCAGAGTGAACAATGGAGCACTAGAGAGCCAGTAAGAGTGAAACTATAGAAAAATCTTTAATCAGTTGCCAGATGTTTACGGTATGATAGGTTAAAAAAGTAGTCTATAAAACAATATTTATAATATGGTCCTCATTTTATGAAATTGATATTTATAGGTAAAGAAATGACTGAAAGAATATGTAACCGAAAATGTCAATCATGGTACCGAATTGATTGCTGGATAATTGTTGACCTTCATTGTCTTCTGTTTTCCACAGTTTGGAAATGTTCTTCAACTAACATATATTGATTTTATAAGGTTTGAAAAATAAATAGTATTAAGAATAACTACCCAGTGATGCTGAGTGCACAAATTATATCCATTTCCTTCAATGATGATTTATAGGGTACCTACAGCTGGGGGACAATAGCAAACAACATAGAATTTTATGTTATAGTAAATATAAAAAAATACACAGTATTTCAGATGGTGTTAATCATAGGGAAAATACGGCATGATAGGAAGATGAGGGATTTGAGTGGATGGATAAATATCCTTTAAATTAGAGGTTTTAGAAGGCCTTGATAAGGTATCATTTTTAGCAGGACTTAATGGAAAAAAGATAACAAGCCATAGGTTTATCTGTTATCTGTGGAATAGTAATTCTAGCACAACAACCTCACTTCAGAAGGCTCAGGAGCAGGAACAAGGTGGGTATGTTCAAGGGTCCTGGGAGGCCACTGAGGATGGAGTGGAAGCATGAGGTATACAGGAAGGAAAGTGGCCAGAGAGACTGCAGAAGTGGGGCTAGGAGCCAACTTTGTTGGGCTTTGAAGGGGATTGATACGGTTTAGCTGTGCCCCCACCGGAATCGCAACTTGAATTGTAGCTCCCATAATTCCCACCAGGAGGGACCCAGTTGGAGGTAACTGAATCATAGGGGCCAGTCTTTCCTGTGCTGTTCTCGTGATAGTAAATAAGTCTCATGAAATCTGCAGGTTTTATAAAGGGGAGTTCCCCTGCACAGGCTGCCTTGTCTGCCACCATGTAAGACATGACTTTGCTCCTCTTCTGCCTTCCAGCACGATTATAAGGCCTCCCCCGCCATGTTAAACTGTGAGCCCATTACATCTCTTTGCTTTACACATTATGAAGGCACAGCTGTCTCTATTAGCAGTGTGAGAACAGAATACTACTGGGATTCTTAGGAGTTGGGCTTTGGTAACATTCAAAGAATGGAAGCCCACAACAAGAGAAAATGTGGTATTTTGCCAAGTTTATTGTAATGAAAGTGGAAGTTTAATGTAAACAGTGTTATTTTCTCTCTAGACATAATTCTATTAGAATTTCTATGTAAGAACTGCATAAGAGGTTTTAATTCTAACTAATCCAAATCAACTTTTTGTCTCTAATGAATAAAGAAAATAAGTTGAAAAATATTTAGTGCTCTGGGTATAAATTTATCTTCAAAAATGTAAGGATCTATATTAAAAGAGCATTCATTTAATTTCTGTTAATCTATCATTAATTTATTTAACCATATCTTTCTTAAACATATTTAGATTTTGACACACATACTGTCCTTTGAAGTGGTGACTTGAAAAAATTCCCCTTTGTCTCCCAATATCTGATTTCGGTTCTCCTCATGTCTTCAGTAATACAGAGGAGTTACTACTGAGTAAAATGAAACAAGTTATATCCACCTGTAGAAGGTTTGTCTAAAAAGAAATTACCCAGTTATCAGTAAGCAATGGGATAATTGTAATTGAAAGGAGTGAATAAAGGGAGGAGACAAGATAAGTTCTGCCTGAAGGGGTAAGAACACTTTTAATGCTTTAAAAAAACATGACATGATAAGCACAATTTCACTATGTATAAAATGATAGAGAAGAGCAGTCCAGGCAACAGCATCAATATCACAATAAAGTATAAATATGGGAATGTATAGCATCTTTGAGAAGGAATCAGACAAAAACAGACAGAATCTTGAAAACAATAACAACAACAAAATAATCACACTTGTTCTCGCTGCCTAAAGTGTTCTTCTCCCAATTTTCTCTTGAATAACTGATCATGTCCTACATCAGATCTCAGGAGGAGAGTCCTTCCCTGAGTTCACCAACACTTACACTAAATTTAGTCTGCCTCCCTGTTTTTTCAGGGAACACACTTCTTTTCTTTTTTTCTCTTTTTGAAGCAATTATGATGATTAGTAATTCTGCATTCATCTGTGTATTCACTTGTTTAATATCTGACTCTACCATGAGTTATTAACCCTATGAGGGTGGACCTAAGAGTTGTGTTGTTTTTGCATACTTAGCATCTGGGATAGTGATTGGTGCCCAGAATGAATGCATAGTGGATGTGTGGAGGGTGGTGATCATTGAATCTACAGAAAAGATGAACAAAAAGGAATGCCAAGGGCAAGCTGGATAATCTTATTCATTTGATTCTGTTTTGCATACTCTCATCTTTCTTTCACCAAATCTGTATTGAATACCTATCATGTTTGAACCTAGGTATCTCTGACTCAAGACCTCACAGGTTAGTAAATGTGAATTATATTCTGTAGGCCTTGAGAAACCACTGAAATAGTTCCTTCATTGGGGTAGTTACATGATATGATTACATTTACATTTTAGAAGAAACGAAACATTGCCATCTGGGTGGCAAGGAGACTATTATACAGCAGTGTAAATTACAAGTCTCGGTGTGGTGGCTCATGCCTGTAATCCCAGGCATGTAAGCACTTTAGGAGGCCAAGTCAGGCAGATAATTTGAGCTCAAGAGTTTGAGACCAGCCTGGGCAACATGGAGAAATCCGGAATGTACAAAATTACAAAAATTAGCCAGGCATGATGGTGTGTGTGCCTGTAGTCCCAGCTAATTGGGAGGCTAAGGTGGGAGGATGGCTTGAGCCCAGGAGGCAGAGGTTATAGTGAGTCAAGATTGTATCACTGCACTCCAGCTTGGGCAACAAAGTCAGACCCTGTCTCAAAAAAAAATTAAAAAGTCCCACTAAATTAGAAGTGATACAGAGGTGAATAAAGACAGTGGCAGTGAAATGATAAGAGAAGAAAGTGGTGAAAGATATTTTGGGAGGTTAGTGAATTTGGTTTTCAACCAGATGTGAGAAGTCATGGGAAGAAGAAATACAAAAAAAATCACGGATTTCTTATGTGGGTGACTGAATAGAGTGTGCAGTCATTCACTGAGCAACAGCCATAAAATATGGACTTGGGCTCATTTACTTAATTTATTAAAATAGAAGGTTTGACTGATTTAAGAACATATGCCAAGACTGCATCTTCACACCTAATTGAATTCATGTTTTTGAATAAAATTACTCATCATAGGTTCTGTAACTCATTGGTTGAAACAATAAAGTTTGCTTAACTAGAAAACAGAAAGCAAGTGCTATAGCACTTGTAAAAGCTTCCTAAGACACTTAAGATTCTCACTGACCTTCTTTCAGGCAAAACTACCCAAAGTTTATTTTTACATCTACATATTAAATTACTAAGCTTTGTCTCTCTTACTGTGATACTTTGCTGTTGAATAAGAGTTTTTTCCAGCAAATATGGCTTTATTAATTGGTGTTATGGTAACTGCAAACCTTTTTCCATAAAAGATAACCTGGAAAAGAAAGAAAGCTATGCACTAACGCCCATCAATTTACAACTTCTGATGGACTTTGCTCTCACCATTTTTTAAAATTATGATCTGTTCATCCTCCCCTTTCTAATGCCTCTGTCTTTAAGCACATACATTTCCCTTATTTCAAGAAGAAAGAGTTTTTTGGTCACTGCTGACCCATCCCCTCAGAGTCAGGTCACTTGAATGAATAGTTCTGCACTTCACCAGTAAAGAAATACTCTGGGCATCAGGGGGTAACCTAAAGGTAAAAGTATGTTACATTGATTTCCAGGATGTATTATATTCCAAAGAAAGTTACCTGCGTTGACATATAGTATTGATAGTGTTTAATTTCTAAATAAAATTGTTTTCAGAAGGATTTTATGAAGAATCAAAAACTATACCAATCTAAAAGAAAACAAAAACTAAATAAGTCATCTCAACACAAGTGTGCACTAATTTTAGATGGAACTGAAGGCAGAAAATTGATTGGGTCATTTTTGCCACCATCCTCAGTCATGAGTGGCAAATGGTTAGTGCTTGCTAGTAGGAGGTTTTTGCAATGACCAAGTTGAAGCTTAACTCTGGTCTTAAAAAGGCAAGGACAGGATAGAGTCAAGTTTTGAAAGTTCAAATCAGGAAGGAAGGATCAAAATGGAAGTCAAGTGTAGGCAGGTGATATGATTTGGCTGTGTCCCCACCCAAATCTCATTTTGAATTTTAACCCCCTCAATTCCCAAGTGTTGTGGAAGGGACTCTGTAGAAAGTCATTGAATCATGGGGTTGGGTCTTTCCCATGCTATTCTTTGGATTGTGAGTAAGTCTCACAAGATCTGATGGTTTTATAAAGGGGAATTTCCCTGCACAAGCTCTCTTCTCTTGTCTGCCTTTTACCTTCTGCCATGATTGTGAAGCCTCCCTAGCCAGGTGGAACTGTGAGTCCATTAAAGTTCTTTCTTGTGTAAATTGTCCAGTCTCTGGTATGTCTTTATCAGGGACATGAAAATGACTAATACAACAGGCAAACAGAGACCAGAACTCAGGAGATCACAGCCCCTGCCAGATTGTTGAGCACCACACCTGCGATAACCTCTTCCATGTCTGTTGTTCAAACAACCATGAGTGTATGAGAAGAGAAGCACTACAATCCAGAGATTTTCACAGTTAAAAGGAGATCTTAAATCTTTTGTGGGCAGAAAGAAAGGGAAAACATAAACAAAGTACAGAAATGAGACTAATTAGAGGCTACAAAAATCAGTTTGATTAATATGCCAGGTGGGTTTTGGGAATTGTTAAGAAAAAGTGATTGAAAGTGTGCTGATACTTGAAAGCTAAGCAGAGAATTTGCGATCTCATCTAGAAAGGAATTGGGAACAATTAAAGATTTCTGAATGGAGATATTACAGAATGAAAGTGCAAGCAATGTCATTAAAAAAATAAGCACTGTTTGGTTTTTAACCTTCCTCAGAGAGGAGATTCCCAGAGAATGAATTCCAGATAGGAAAACAAAATGCGTCTTGAGAAAACAATGTAATCAGAAATAAATAGGAAATGGAGACAGCCCAATCCACTGAATTCTGTATTGTTAAGGTTCATACAGCTACCAGGAGATGAGAAAAGTTGCTGGTTTTACATTTTGAAATAAGAAATAGAGCCATAGCAGTGAAAAATAAATGAGATATGTATATTCATGACCATAATAATGAAGAGATGGCTGCAATCTCATGGAAACAACTCTATTATTTTCCCAACACCTACATTTTTACAGAAGCTGGCCTCCGAACCTGAATTTAGAAAACTTAAATTCTAATTTCTATTTAGTTGTCAACTCTCTCGATCAAGTTACATATTTGTGTGGAATCTCAGTTTCTCCATTTGAAAAGTAGGAGAAATGAACATCATATTTGGCCAACATTTCTGGATTCTATAATGCCACGAGATGTTTGTGAGATGACAGAATTTTAAAAGTGAGCTTATTCCTTACTATCAAAAGAGTGCTTGCTTAATTATCACTTGCTTATGTAAAGAAATTAAACTTAAAGAACATTATAAAACAGATTCCTAAAGACTGATATGAATTAACAGCAAAACACTGAAAAAGAATTATTTTGCTCCTTTACCTTCCTCCAGGTTTGAAGCAGTTACTGTGATCTAGATAAATCGTCAAAGTAATAGACAATGACACTGCATTCCTTTGTCAATAAAGCCTAGGACATGCTGCCAATTCTCCTTATTTGAACATATCCAGATTTCACAAAATTGTCATCCATTTACTGTTACCTTCATAGCACAAGTGTCTCATTGTCTGCTTAAATCATCACAATTGTTCTTTCTCATGAAATATTGATATTCAAAGGTATCGGAATTACTGACTCAAAATGTTCATATTAAGAAACTGTTAAAAATTATGCATCCCTTGAGAACCACTAAATAACAATAAAATTATGCATCCTTAAAGGAATTTGGCATCATGATTATTTTATTGGATCACTTTTTAAAATTCTGAGTTGTTGAACTGTGGGATGGATTAAAAATAACCACAAGGCAGTGTGCCCTGTGACCTGTATTTAGCAAGTAGTCCAAAAAAGTTACGTATACACCTGTTATAAAACAAATGTTTAGTACTATTTAAAAATACTTACGTATTCATTTTAATAATGTTTCTTACATTGTGTAGCCCTGTAATGTCAAATGTGCTAAGAGTAGAAAAAGAATGGAAGATAAAGATTCTAGAAAGAACTGATAATTACAAATAGAGGACCTAGAATTGCATCTGGGTCTACCTGTCATTCATATGTATCCTGGGTACATTTATTAATATCTTGGAACCTCAGTTTTAGATTCAGTGAAACAATAATTCAATTAAAGTTAATAAAGTCTTACTATCAATAGGAAGCCTGTGTTTATTGAGTTTGGAAAGTAGGTGGGTGGATTGGAAAAGAAATATCTTTTGCTTAACGGGATTTGAGAGTCTAGAAAGGAATATAAACACGAAAAAATACCTACCATATCAAGTGCTATCCTAGAGATATCAATGCTGCAAGAAAGTGATATGGGTACTTACAGTAGTACAACTAATTTTGCCCAGAAGATATTGTTATCAAGCATATCACTACGCTAATGGAGAGCTCAGTAAAATGCTATAAAATAAAATTCTTTTTAAATTGGAAAGTCATACTCCAATATTAGTTGCTTTTACTAATATAGCTTAATAAACAAAATTTGAGTTAACCACTTGTTTTTCATTTTTTTATCATAAATTCATACTAGTTAAAACATGAGATACTATTAGATATATGCAAAAATACAATTTTGTAGGTAGTCAAAATTACTTATTTTTTGCATGCATTCATGTAAACCAATAGAGTAGATCAAAAGATTGTTTTCTCCTATTTTTGTTTCTATTTTCATAGAAAATCTATTTAGATTCTAGAATACGTTATTTGACTCAAAAAAGAGTGCAGGTCAACTAATGAAGCCTAGAAAATTCTTTTACTCTGTTGTGCACTTTCTATTCATATTCCTAATCTTTTAAAAAATCCTTACTAAGCATATTCTATTTTATAAAATAGACCACGATATCTTAAGAAAAACCTATGGTATTGAAGCGAGGCAGTCACTGTAGACCCCACAGGACAAAAGTTTCTTCTGTAGCAACTGCGGGAACATCTATAACAGAGCTTCCTATAAATAGCACTGTATCATTTGACTGCTTCAATAAATCAGTTTACAAATTCATTCTGCACACTGTTACATTTTCTTGATGCACTTTCTGACTCTGTGTTGCAAGCTAACCTAAAAAGGTTTGAATTATTTGTTTGCTACTAGTTCATCATTTGACATTTCGTATTTCTTATTATTCAGAACATAAGAATATGCACATTGATACATTTTCCTAAGTTCCACTTATTGGGTAGTGTTATTTGAAACATAATATGAAAATGCACTTGACAAGTTACCCTGGAGGTGACACAGCAGTTTGGGAAGAGAAATATAAACATCATTTATTCATGGCAGAGCAATGTTCCCTTTTTGATTTGAGTTTTCTAATATCTTCAAATGCCACTGTATACCAACAACAATTTATTTTTCAGTGGCACAATTGGTGATGTGGAAAATATTTTTCTTGGATTAAAAGAGCACATATATTAACACATACGCTTTTGAGTCCATCCCTGTTCAGAATATAATTTCCTATAGATCGCAGACATTCTCTACTGTGTCTGATTTATCTGTGTTTTTATGCCCAAGGTCTCTGACAACACCAGTGCTAGATATATATGCTTTAATGATTAAACATGTGTGCTTTTTTCCTGTCTTTTAGGATTAGAGTTCTAATTCCAATTACATCCTCAGCCAGTACATACCACACAAATTCTAAATTCAATCCCAGTGCAGGAGAGTATCACCCTAAAATACTATCAAAGACTGTATTCTGGTGTTTACTTTAATAAATTGAGCTAATAATCCATATATAATGGAGATAAGAAGGTCTTTAAAAATTTGAAGCAGGTTTTCTCCTAGACTTGAAGCAAATTTAATGTGAGCAGCCACATTTTCTTTTATTAAGAATAATCCTTTACTTTGAGATGATTAGAATAAATGTTAAGGAAGAAAAAGGAAAATAGTTTTGAGAATATGGTGCATAGTTTCCAGAAAACTGCAATTCTTGGAAACAGATCACCTAAAAATGATTTCTTTCTATTCAAAACTACAGGGAAAGAATAAATAGCCTCTCTTTCCTAACCCCTGCCAACACCTGCTACATTTTTTACCCAAGAATTCTGAAAAGAATTGTAGAGATACCATTTGACTCTATCGCACAGCAATAGAACTATCACACAGAGAGGTCATAGTCACGGTCAGCATTACTATTGCAGTCAGATTCAGTTTAATAAAAGAGAGAGAGAGAGAGACACACTGACAACCTATATTACTTAATTTTATTTCTCATTGGATAATAGCTAAAATAGGGTGTGTACAGGTTAAATGGTAGTCAGCTGACACGTTTTTGTTCTATTTCAGGGATAACAAAAATTACAATGAAAAATGAGTCAAAATACACTTAACTGATGTTATTTTTTCTCTTTGGAGGGGAAAATGTTCCACCTTATGTTGTTTCTTATATTGTTTATAGCAGGCTTAACTATACATGCGAACACATCTATTTGTCTCAGAGTTTCAACCATTTTCTTTACGAGTTCTATTCTTGCTAGAATTAAAATGTCTCTGGAAGAAATAGCATTTGAATATACCTTCTGAGAATGAAGAGTCTGAATGCAACTTTCATGGGTGGTTGCATTAAGGGAATCAAAAGAGAATACTAAGATATGAGGCATTAAACTTCAAGGATAATAAAACTTGTGTCTTATTGAAAGCAGGAAAGCCATTGTTAGCTTGCCTTGGGCTAGATCTGCCTGCTTAGAATGTATCTACATGTCCAGAAAAGAATAAAAAATAAATGTAGAAATGACTGGGATTTTTCTTATATACTACCTAGAAATTATTATTAAGTTTCTAATTTCTTATAATTGAGTTTTCATAAAGTAAGATTTCAAATATTCAAGTCTGCATGGAATATTATCATATGTTACCACTAGCACAACCTCTCAGTATTGTAGATATTCATAAAAGTAACACCATATGGGAAACAGATAGCTGAGAAAAATGCAAGAGAACTGGCAAATAAATGTTCTAAAAGATGGAACCCTCTGATGATAAACATAGGTGAAACTGGTTTGAAACATTTGAAGCAATGTTTTCCAGGATAATTTAAAAATAAATCTATTTTTCTTATAGACCTTGTAAGGAATGTGTATTGCTTTAGTAATGCATATGAGATAAAATTCAACATGATTTTATCTAACTTGCATACAATTGAGTATAGAATGTTGAAAGTCAAATCATTTCAATATTTCTGTATAACAGTTATTTTCTTATTGATTTGCATGCTAGTATCATCTAAACTTTTATACATGAATGGTCAAATTCTATGATGCAACGTAAATAGGTCATGAACAACATAGAAGCAAGCTCAGATACTGACCATTCTTATAGTTTTTTAAAATTATATGTAATTTACAAAAACATAAAAGATCAAAAATGTTTGTTTTAAATAAATGGTGGTATGGATAATGTGTAAGGAGTCCTCACCTCATCTATTTTTTGTTCCTGAGTTATAATTTGACTGAAAAGAAGAGTATCATTATTTGCACTGGAAAACTTGGCAAAATAATAAATATAATTAGAAATTTTCATAATGTATATTTATTAAAGCATAAATAATTTTAGGACACATAAAAGTGCCCTAAATATTTTAGTAAATGACAGTAGAATTCATTTAGATCTAATTGATCAAGACAAAAGCACAGGATGAAGCTTTGGTTAGAAAAATCTTTGTACAACTTGAATCCACAAAAGCCAGGATCTATGAACTCTGCCTCAACCCTTGGCTCTAAAGAAACAAGTCCAATGAGCTTCACTCATTTTTCATTTACTCTTTAATTATTATTAAGGTTCAGCCTTTAACATCTACATTTAATTGAGAATCATGAATCTCAGTTCATAAGCAAACTTTTTGCTAACTTGGAATTTGGTGCTGGAATAACTGGCTAGCCATATGTAGAAATCTGAAACTGGACCCCTCCTTAAATCTTATACAAAAATTAACTCAAGATGGTTTAAAGACTTACATGTAAAACCCCAAACCATAAAAACCCTGGAAGAAAATCTAGGCAATACCATTCAGGACAAAGGCATGGGCAAAGACTTAATGACTAAAACATCAAAAGCAGTTGAAACAATAGCCAAAATTGAGAAATGGGATCTAATCAAACTAAATAGCTTCTTCACAGCAAAAGAAACTAGCGTCAGAGTGAACAGGCAACCTACAGAGTGGGAGACAATTTTTGCAATCTACCCATCTGACAAAGGTCTAATATCCAGAATCTGCAAGGAATTTACAAGGAAAAGAAAAACAGCCTCATCAAAAAGTAGGCAAAGGATATGAACAGATACTTCTCAAAGAAGACAGTTATGCAGCCCACAAACATTAAAAAACTCATCATCACTGATCATTAGAGAAATGCAAATCAAAACCACAATAAGATATCATCTCATTCCAGTCAGAATAGTGATTTTTAAAAAGTCAGGTAACAATAGATGCTGTCAAGGTTGTGGAGTAATAGGAACACTTTTATGCTGTTTGTGGGAGTGCAAATTAGTTCAATCATTGTGGAAGACAGTGTGGCAATTCCTCAAGGATCTATAACCAGAAACACCATTTGACCCAGCAATCCCATTACTGGGTACATACCCAAAGGATTATAAATCATTCTACTATAAAGACACACACACATGTATGTTTATTGCAGTACTGTTTATGCTAGCAAAGACTTGGAACCTACCCAAATGCCCATCAATGATACACTGGATAAAGAAAATGTGGCACATATATACCACGAAATACTATGCAGCTATGAAAAAGAATGACTTCATGTCCATTGCAGGGACATGCATGAAGCTGGATGCCATCATTCTCGGCAAACTAACACAGAAACAGAAAATCAAACACTGCATGTTCTCATTCATAAGTGGGAATTGAACAATGAGAACACATGGACACAGGGAGGGGAACAACATATACCAGGGCCTGTTGGGGGATGGAAGCAAGGGAAGGGAAAGCATTAGGACAAACACCTAATGCATAGAGGGCTTAAAACCTATATGACAGGTTCATAGGTAGAGCAAACCACCATGGCACATGTATACCTATGTCACAAACCTGCACATTCTGCACATGTATCCAGGAACTTAAAGAAAATTTTTTTAAGAAAAGAGGAATTAGAGAGCATGATAAAATATAAGATTTAATAGCCTCTTTAAAATTAGAAACATAAATTTATAACTATGTTATACTTGGGAAAACTTAGGAATCACTTAGTCAAGAACTTTAATTCCTTTAAGGAAAGTGAGATCCAGAAATGTGCCTGACTCAATGTGTGTGTATGTGTGTTTAGTTCGTACTCCAATTTAACAGGTAACATTCTAACAGTCTAACAATACGTAAATAACTAATGATGTGTTCTTTATAGTGATATGTAATTATATACTATTCTCATATAAGGATAATGTCAGGTTGGCATAAAGGTAGAAATACTTAAATTAAACAGCGTATGTAAATGTTCAAAACTTATCCTGATTATTTTTAAATTTATTGATATATCTGTGCAATAAAACTAATTTTTCTATGCTATTAAGACTCCTTGAGACATTGCCACATGTATAATCCAAACATCATTTTATTATCATAATAATATATTATATATATTATATATAGTATATATATTATATAATAATTATAATATAATACTTCTAAGGTAACACTTGTAAACATTTAATTATCCTCTTATTAGAAAACATGTTCTTTTGAATATAAAATTGAATGAATGAGTAAAAGTAGTTAATCACATCCCCTGTTAATGCCTATCATCATTATTTTTATATCTCAGGAAGCTGGACTAAGCAATTATTTACTACATAAACACGTTAACTTTTCATGGAAATAGTAGCACATTTTTTGTTATTTAATTTCTCCAGTTATATATTTAATAAGCCATGTAGTTAAGTGAGTTTCATGAGGCAAAAAGAGAAAAGATAGAATCACTTCATAAATTTCTGCCCATGTCACTTCCCCATAGTCAGCAGAAAAATGAACTAAATATTAAGTTCGATTAGACACTAGTGAGGTCAATTTAAAGACAATGGTATATTATATCAGTAACGAGGAAAGAAAACAAAATCCTCAGCCAGTGTTCCCAGGTAGGCAATGGCAACCTGCTCAGGATGCCCACCAGGGTCCACAGAGTCTGATCTTTATTAAAGGACTGGTGGGTGTTCAGCCATGTCTAACAGCAAGAGCTGAGGACGAAGCATGGGATCAAAATAATGAGTCAAGCTCGTCTCTTCTCACTGGAGGTGGGAAAAACAAATGAAACACTCATGTAGCTAAATTTCAAACATTAATAATTATAAGATGAGTAGTTGAGAATATCGAGCAGAGAGGAGAGATTATCAGGACGTTAGAGATCAATCTCTAATTCCAAGGAAGGAGAGTGAGGGAGGGGTGGAAACAGAAGAGAAGCAGATTTTCTAACTTTCATATAGGAGAACAAAATGGAATCTGTATGATCAAGGAACACGAGCATAGTAACATCAGAACATGGTAAGAATACGAGGTGACATTCAGAAAATTTGGCTTGTTTGAGCCAGAATTTGATTGTTCAGATCTTGGCAGTGCAATCCGTTTTGCTCTATGCTACTAGATGAATTCTGGTGTTGGCTAATTTATGAGGATAACCATTTGCATGTTCCAGGACCTCACAGATTTGGGAGTCTATGTGAGAAAATATAAAAGGAAACCCATGGCTTATCTTTAAACATGAAGAAACCGTGCCTTTCATCACCACTACCAGGTTATCTTTGAGAACATGCCATTTGTGTTGATCCAGGTGAGATACAAAGAAAATAACAAGGGACAGAAAAGTTCTAACTCCAAGGTTCTTCTGTCAGTGGTAGAAGAAGACATGTAAACGGATCCTCTAAAAATTGAGGTGTAATGCTATAACCTCTGAAATTCATCTTCTATATTTAAATTTTTACCACATTTGATTTTCTTAAACTTAGTATCTCCTTTTAATTTTTCATTCAGGCTTTCCTCTATAGCTTCATTTATTCAGGGTTTTATCATCTCTTTTCTGAACTACTTTAGTTGATGTCTAAAAGTAGAGACAAATTTTAAAAGATAGTAACAGTTAAGTTTCATGGATAGTCATGTTTTGGCTGCCTAATATAGCTCAGCTTTGCTTTCCCTGGTCTGTATTAAAGAAGATGCTGAATATCATTGACTCTGAGGATTAATAAAAAAGATAAAACATATACACAAGTTTACATTATCATAGGGTAATTCAGTAGTTAAGAATAAAGGCTTTGATGTCACTTGTACATGAGATTGAGTCCTAGATTTGCCACTCCCTAGTTATATAATCTCTGCCAACTTATTTAACTTTCTTTTTGTTCACTAATAAAGTGTGGTTAATAGAAAATTGCTGTCAGGTTTAGTAAAGATACACATACACAAAATATATATATACACACATATGTGTAGATACAAACATACACATATATATATACATATTTAGTAAAGATACACATATACATATATATCCATGTACATGTATACATACATATAAAGAATACATATGTATATATTACATATGTGTGTGATTTTAGATAAATAGAGCAATTATAAGGAGAAAGAGAAAGAAGGAAGGAAAACTTTCATAATACTTGACACACGGTATGCCCTCACTACACAATAACTTTAGCAAGAGAGTTTTATAAATACTAAAGGAGGTTCAATGCTTTGCAAAAACTTACTGGCAATTTGTAGTCAAATGGCTGCACTATACGCTAGCTGTATAAAGGCTTACAGCATAAAGACTACAAGTCAGAGACACATCCATTCAAGAACCAATTAATTCACAAACTGATTATACCTCAGAAGTCATTTAGTCTGCTACCCAATTTGAATAGAAATTCCATGCTGTTCTTGATAGATAACTATTTACTCTCTATTTGACCAAAAAGTTTATTTCTTTTAAGAACTCCTTGTTGAAAAGCTTCATTACAAAATGTTTCCATTATATTATAAATGTTTTTATTACATCGAGTTAAAATCTTCACAAATTATTATGTCTAAATGACTGAAAGAAAAATGGTGGCAAAAGATTTTTAAAAATTATAAACTCGTGAACTTTCAACTTTGTCTATCATAATTCTTTTAATTTCCTTTTTGTTCAGTGAGAAGAGCTGAGATTTGAAGTGAACAAAATAGGGTTTGAATCCCCAGAAAAGGTCCTTAAAAACCATATAGACTAGGACAAACTACTTTACTCATTGGGCTTTAATACTCTCATCTCTGAAATCAGGATGATCATTTCCTGATTCAAAAAATAAATACAAATGAAACAGGAGAAAAGAGAGAAAACTAGTACGTTTTGCACACTGCGTTCACCAAGCCCTATAGCACATAGTTTCACTCAGTGAATCACTTAATGTTCATTCATATTGGATAGATATTATAAAACACATTTTTAAAGTTGAAAAAATTTCATCTATGTTCAATCAATTCTCTAAATTATAAAGCTAAGATATATGCAGTCCATAATTATCTTAGACCATTATAGGGAATTTATATGTAAGGATTTCCTGAGGACAAATTTTTAGGAATCCAAGTTTATTTAAATTATTTTGTAGTCAGAGCTCACACTTACATAACTTACATAGCTCATTAAAAAATGCCCTAACTAATGTTTTAGGTATCATAAATAGAGTTGAGTGTGTTATTTTAATCTTTGCCCTTCATTTCTGTTTAAAAATATAAAATAATACTTTAAGATAGGTTGATTTTTTTCATTAAGCATTTAGAAAAATCGCATGGTGATGATTAAGGAGTGGTGTTCATTTCTCATTATAACACAGCAAAAACATTTCTGATAGGAATTTTTCCTCCTTAAGAATAAAAGCAATTATTCACTGAAAAAGGAAAAGAAAAAAAATCAACGTATTTCAATTTCTTTCTGTAGTAAAGCACAGTAAAATAGAGATAGGATGTCACAGAACCATTGCTGTTCTGGGTAAGGAGACTAAATTCCAGAGAATATCCTTAATCTCTGTAAGGTTCATTTTTTTTTCCTGTGAAAAGTGATTATTAAAATGTCTGCCTTGTGCCCTTTGCAAGTATTTTGTAGGTATAAAATCAGATAATGTATGTAAACATTCATTAGATATTAGGAAAATCTATTGTAAGTCCAAAAGATTATTATCAGCCATGTACATAGTCATTTCATTTGTTTTCCTGCAAGTTTGACACATTCAAAATGTGAGTAATGAGCATATGAGGTAGTAAGCCAGTTTCCAGAGCTACGCAGATGGATTAAACATGTTCCTTAAGAATTCAGGGACTCTGTATCAAGGGCTTCATACTCCTTGATTCGATACATTCACTTCTGGGGATTATTTTCTACAGAAATATTCCCAAATATGGAGAAAAGATAATGGGAAAAAATCTTCATCACTAGGTTATCTATAATAGCAAAAATATCTGAAATAATTCAAATATCCAACTATAAGCATATAACTAAATTACATAATTTTATCATTGAAACATCAGAGCCATTGAAATGATTATTTAAAAGGATGTGATTGGCAAGTGATTTGATCTAATGGTAAGTAGTTACAATCAGGATAGATGTTTGTGAGTTAACTGTAATTACCAGTAGGTAGAATTTTATAGTACAAACATTTTCATAGGGGAAAGATACTAAAAGTAAATGTGTAATGTTATTAATCATTATAATATTTAATTGGTAATATTACATTAAAAAACTCAAAGGGAGAGCCTCAGTTTCATATATTCCAATGTTTGATGGATCTTTATTGTTATAACTTTTATATGATAATATAGTAATAATCATGTGAGACTAAGGACTGAGCTTCATCACAAACAATATTACTGCCAAATATGTTTAACTCAAATATTTATAATTTTCTCCTGATTTTGTCACAAAAAAAATTGAAAAAATACATGTCAAAAATATCCTCAGTGATTTCATTTAAAATATATGTCATTCTTTAATTAATATTACTTCAGGCTAGCAAATAGAAAGAAATAAAATACTTTTCTTATTTCTACACATTATATTGCTGATGTTAATTTAAACTGTCCTTAATTTCTTTCAAAAAGCTAACTTTTATGATCAAGGCATTTTGTCAAAATCATAGCCTAAGTGCAGAAAGGATTAACCTTGTGCAACAATGAATTAACAAGATCTAAAAAAGATAAAATGAATCACTAAATGTTACAGTTAACAAAAAGTTCCACTCTGCTCCCTTATGGAGAAAGATGGAACAATCTTTTATTGAACCCCATTATCCTAATGAGAAGATAGTGTACACTTGATCATAGCCAAAAGGCTAGAGAAGATATTGTAATGACTTACTGCTAGTGCTTAATGAAGAGATTTCATAATTACTGAAACCACATCTGTTTGATTGACGAGTCTCTTCCAAGATCCATGCATCCTTTCTATTTAGTGAGTGGCAGAATGCACAGATTGCACATACACTCTGGTTTCTCTTCTTTTGTGAAGGGAAACCTTATCTAACAACGGCAAGTGTTACCCTTTACAGACTTTTAAGATGGCAAAATCAGTATACCTTTGTTTATATCTTATCTTTGTTTATATCTTGCTTCAATCACCCACTGGTTTTGTGATCCTCTGCAAGTGATTTAACTTACCAGTGCCTAAGACTTCTTCTTCAATAAAAGATAATGATACCAAACATATAGTGTTACTGTGAGGATCAAATGAGATAACAAATTAAAAACTCTAAGGCTAATACCTAGCCCAAATAGGACTAACTCTGGGTGCCTAGCACTAGATGTTTGTAAATAAAGAAAAATTCTTAAATCTATTTTGGCCCTTAATAATGTTACTGGGTATGAAATTTAGTAATGGATTAGTTTTTTTTTTCTAAAAACATGATGGGATGATTCTATTAATGTTGTTATGGTTTTCAAATAATTATCCTGTTACTCTGCCTTGCAAAGCCCTATAGACACAACCTTGAAATTCCAAAGTTGTTTTGGTAGAAAAAGAATTGGATTAGGGAGCTGAATATTCACAACTTGATTGTTTTAAAAAAAACAATCTTTTTAGCTTACATGATGCAAATATTCTACTTAGAGGATATATTTTATTTTATTGTCTTCATCACTCAAATCTGAAGGTAGAGAAACAGGAATAACAGGGCTTAACTTAAGCTTTGCATTCTTTTGTGCAAAATCATATTTGTCGAAGGCCACTTGATATCAAATCCAGCTCTAGTGCACACACTCACTATAGCTGTGTTCCTCTAAGAACACTGACCACCACTGAATTTGAAAATATTCATGAATCCTATTTAATTGGCGTGACATGCAAGATAGTTCCAACATTGGAGGTCTTGATAAACCGTTAAACAGAGGGAGAAAGTTACTGGCAGCTTAAGAGTTTTGACCTAACAACTCCATTTTCAAGCAATGCAGACACTGAGAGAAGTAATTTGCTCCTTGAAATGTTGGCATCATAAAGTCTCTAGCACAATGCTAATTATATAATAACTACTTGGCAAATACTTGCTAATTAAATGGAAGAAGCAGGAGTGAGTGAGCCAGAATCAGATCTTTCTACCAAGTTTGAATAATCACAGAATAATCAGCATAAGAATAGAAACCTTTGAAATCATCCCAGTAAATAAGGCTTAATTTATTGATGGTAGCTTCTATATAACTAAGTTTAATCATTTGATATTTAACCAGGTTGTCAAGTTTCTCATCAAAATAGTATTTCAAGTTAAAGATATTTTGTTTTTTGTTTTTGTTTTTGTGAGACAGTCTCGCTCTGTCACCCAGGCTGGAGTGCAATGGAACAATCTCGACTCACTGCAACCTCTGCCCCCCACCAGATTCAAGCGATTCTCCTGCCTCAGCCTCCCCAGTAGCTGGGATTATAGGCATGCACTACCATGTCTGGCTATTTTTTTTTTAAATTATTTTTTAGTAGAGACAGGGTTTCACCATGTTGGCCAGGCTGGTCTCAAACTCTTGACCTCAAGTTATCCACCCACCTCAGCCTCCCAAAATGCTGGGATTACAGGTGTGAGCCACCATGCCTGGCCTAAAGTTAAATGCATTTTTGAATGAGAAAACTACTTAGCTAAAGAAGAAATTTTTCTGAATTTTCTACCTGAATTAAGCAAGAACAGTTATGATCATTATCCCCACAAGTGAATATAGAGGCGACATTTCCCAGGCTGTTTTTGTTTCTACCATGACAGAGGGTGTGACTGTCTTGGATGCGGTTCCCTATCCCATGGCATTTAAAACTGTCAGGTCTACTGCATGGACATTATTCTTGGTGCCACTAATTGAAGGATGTGTATTGTCATATTACAATATTATTTGTGTAAATTTACCCAGATTCTGGCACTGTACATGGTTATGATTTTCAGGCACATACTTAAAACACATGTTTTTTAAACAAAGTCACTGTATAGACAAAAGTGCACAGAATATACTGAGTTACTCTAGAACTTCCAAAAGATGTCTTTACAAAATAAGTGACTAGCTAAACACAAAAGTTATACATACATAATTTGGTCTAACACTAGTTTGTAATAAGATGTGTTTAAAGACAAATTCCAGGGATGACAAATATCCCTGGCAAATAACTCCATGGTGTCAACTTCAGGAAAAAAAGGTGTCTACAACTTATGCCAATTAGATTCACTGATGGTTTAAATTTAAAGGACACAAACACGCCATATTATCAAGTCCCTTGTCATAGAATACCTATTTGTTTCTCCTCTGGACTCTGACCTGTGTTCCCCATAATAATAAGGGGAAAATTTAATTCTAAATCACAAGCATCATTTTTTACTAATCAATTCCACTATGTCAGAGTTGATAGCATATTGATTGATATACCAAACTTAATTCTGGATTTCACATTCCAGAAAAGTAGCAGCATGAAATACCTAACAGGATTTCAATGCAGACATCTCAAATAAAATAAAAATAAAACAAAACAAAAAAAGATTTCACTATTTTTAGCCAAATATTTTTCCAGAAAAAAATTCTAATTTCTAATGACTTCTATATTTCTTTTTTTAAAAAAGAAGGCTATTCAACCTTTAGAATTTTAGTCTTCTTTGTGGAATCTCTGAGAATATGAGAAGTATCTTTAAAAAACTTGTACATATATGCCTACAGCTCCTGTTAGTACCAAAAATCAATGTGCCTAAAATGACACACAATTTTCAACTAAATACTAGTTCATTTCCCAAACATTTTTATTACAGTACTAATCATTTAAACTGTGTATATTAGTTCACCTTTGGCATTTTTCTCCATTCTTTATATCCAGTAAATCATTGGTTTTTACTCTTCTCTCATTACCGACTTAAATCTTCTTCATTTCCTCCAAAATCAATTCACACTTACGCTATTGTCCAACCTTCTGATTTCTTTCTCTACTGCTTATCTTCCATTTCTTCAGTCTGTTCTAAGGGCAACCCCAAACTAATCTTTCTAAAGAATTGACTATTATCACCTCATTCTTAAACTTTACAGTTGTTCATTATTACACTTTGGACTGTCATTGAAGACCCCAATTTATATTTTTATCCTTACCATTTTCGTAAATTTTCTGTATGATCCTTGTGATCTGATTAATCTTGCCTGTTCATCCATGACTCCTGAAGACTAAAGGTGAACATACTCATGGTGAGGGGTTGGCAGTGGATTGTGGAAAGTACTCCTAAAGAAGAATGTTTAAGCATGTTGGAAAATTACCCTAAACATCTATCCCCATTATATCTGGCTGATACTTTAGATCAACACATGTTATTTATTTAGTTTATAAATAAATAAATAAATAAAATAAACAAAAGACTGCAAAATAAGCAGTCAGTAAACCATGAAAGTAAAGGCAGATGGACAACAATTCCACAAACTGGCTCACTGGAGCACTGCCAAAACTAGCTTAACTTTTTCTTTTTTAACACAGTCTAAAAGGAGAAGCAAGAGAATGAAAGCATATAATTACTGTTTTGTTCAGTAAGGAGAGTTTATTATATGGCTTGAAAAACAGACCATCACATCTAACAAAGTTAATCACTTCATGCCTGGATTATTGCTATTGCCTCTTGTTAGGTTTTCTCCTTCCAATTTTTTCTATTTCCCAATTATCCTCTAGCTCCATCCTTCGGTACCCTCTCCATTCCTGTTGCGATCTCATTATAGAATGGATTCTTGTTTCCTACTACTGTCTGGATCACTTTCATCTCCTTGCCAGCACTCGTGGGCTCACACAATATTCAAATCTGTTTCTTAGGTCCTTCATATTAACCTTATATTTTGGTTGTATGTACATGATTCCTCACCCTCCATGCCCATTCTTATATCAGCGATGTTGCTCATAATAGTTTACCATCGAAAACTGCCTTCACACTTTTCATCATAGATTCGTATCCTTTGTCCTTTCAGGAACAGCTATTATTCTCTGTGCTCTAATATTTCTAATTCCTGTTTGCTTATCTTCTTTGTCAAACTTATTGACAATGTACTATCATATGTAAATTTCATTCACAATACATTCCTAATAAGCTAACAATTTTTACCAGCAACATATAAGCTCATTGGGTCTAGGCACCTATCTTTGCAATTCTCCTCTGGCTCATAATATCTAGCACAGCAACAGACATATAGAGAGCAGTCAAAAGTGCCTTGTGGGAGCCAGACAGTGGAGTAGGACTCTCCAGCAAGCATCCCTCCACAGAAACACCTATCTAAACAGCTATCTGTACACAAAAATAACTTCACAAGAGCTAAGATTTTTTGACCATGTGAGAGATCACAGTGCCTTGTTGTAGTGCAATAATAAGAAAAGATGGAATCACACTTTTACAATACCCACATCACCCGTTTCCAAATCCCAGGCAGCATGGTATGGAAAGAAATGCCATCCACTTGCTAGAATGAAAGGGATGTGAGCACAGGGCTTTTCTAGATGCCAACACTGGGTACTCATAGTAAAACTGCAACAGCAAACCCTTCACAGCCCCATATTCCAAACTAGTACCTGCAGAATGAGCCTATAGACACACCAGGGCACCAGGTGAGACCACATAGCCTCAGATTTTAGGCTTGCTTGATGAAATTGATCTCTGGCCCATACAACTGCCAGACTGACATCAGTGGCCTCAGGCTTTGGGTAGCCCTCAGGAGCAAGCAAGTCTCAGAGGCTGTGGGCTTCCGGCCAACCACAACACCTTGCCTGCTGTAGTGGGTTCCAGGCTTTTGGCAGTGCCATGCCAGCCACAGCTGCCCAGAGCTTCAGGCACGCCCCAGCATTGCAGCAGCGATAGCAGGACCCAAGCTACACTAGCCAACACTGTTCCAGGAGTCTGATATGCCCCAGCACTATGCCTACCATAGGGCTTTCCAGGAAAAAGCAAGAATATAAAAATTGGAATAAGCAACTACTTCCTATGCACAGGCCTTGACATAGAAGTACAAAGATCAAGGACAATGAGAGAATCATTACAATGCTAAACAGACATTTTAAAGTACCAGTGACATCATACAGGAATAGAAGTGCCTGAAAAATAATATAAAATACCCATTTTAATGAAGCGCATAGAACTTCAAAAAATACAGAGAAGCAAGTGAACTAACTGAAAATATAATAATAAAAATCAAAAAATGAGAAGTTCTTTAGAGGGATTGAAATATAAAAAAGAATAGAACAGAAATCCTGGAGCTAAAAAAATACAAGGAAAGATAAACAATGCAATAGAGAGCATCAAAAGAAGAATTGAAGAAGCAGAAAATAATATTTGTGAATTTTCTTTCTTCTTCAGGAAAAAAAATAATGACAAGGACTGAAGAAAGCTTATGGAATTTATGGGACAGCATCAAAACAGCAAATTTTCATATTAGAGGATTTAAATGGTATGTCTATAGGAGATTCACTTTTCCTGTAAAAATACACATAGACTAAAATTGAAAAAATGGAAAAATATATTCCATGCAAATGGAAAACAAAAGAGAACAGGAGTAGCTATATTTATATATGATGGACTCCAAGTCAAAAACTATAAAAAGGTAAAAATAAAGTGATTATTTAATAATAAAGGGGTTACTTCAGCAAGAGGATATAACAATTTATATAATTTATATATTTAGATGCTCCAATTATGGGTACATATGTTTTTTTTTAGTTTTTCTTTTGCTTTTATTTCAAGCATATAATATTAATTGGCAAAACACTGAATACAAGCTTCACTATCCTAAAATGAAAATATTTAAGCAATATTCCAAAAAAGATTTTGGGCAAAAACTAGCCATTAAGAGTACAAAAATTACACACCAACACAAAGCACAAAAAAGGTAAACTTTCAAATTAGTCAAAAACGTATGTATTTATATGTACCCATAATTGGAGCACCTAAATGTATAAACCAAGTATTAATAGACTTAAAAGAGATATACACTGCAATAAAACAATAGTAGGAGATTTACCACCCCATTTATAGCAATGGACAGATCACTCAGGCAGAAAATAAAGAAACATTACCCTTGAACTACATTCTAGATAAAATTTATATAACAGACATAAAAAGAACATTCCATCCAACAACCACAGAATAGTATTATTCCATGCATATTCATTCTCTAAAATAGATCATATGTTAGGTCATAAATCATTAAAAAATTCAGAATTTTGAAATGATATCAAGATCTTTTATGACTGTAATAATATAAAACTAGAAATCCATAGTTTGATTGAACAGGGAAAACTTCAGAAAATTCACAAATACATGGAAATTAAACAACATGGTTCTGAACAATCAATGAGTCGATGAAAAAACGTTGATGAAAATTCAAGAAATTTCTTGAGACAAATGAAAATGGAAACACAAACTACCAAAATCCCTGGACAGCAAAAGCAATTCTAAGAATTGCTTTATCCATTCTAAGAAGTTTTGTAGCAATGCATGCCTATATCAAAAAAGAAAATCTCAAATAACCTAATACTGCACCTCAAAAAACTTGAAAAACAAGAACAAACTAAGCCCAAAGTTAGTAGAAGGAAGAAAATAATAAGGACCGGAGCAGAAATCAATAAAATAGATACTAGAAAAACAATAGAAAAGAACAACAAAACTAAGAGTCAGTTTTTAAAAAAGACAAAAATCAACAAATCTTTAGTTAGCCTAAGGAAGGCAGAAAGAGAAAGACTCAAATCAGAACAAAAAAAGAGACATTATAACTGATGCAACAGAAATACAAAGGATCATAAAAGACTATTATGAAATATTATACAAAAAATTGAATAACTTAGCATAAATAAATTCCTTAATGTACACAATCTACCAAAAGTGAATTGTGAAAAAACAGAAAATCTTAACAGATTAATGATAAGTATGGAGATTAAATCAGTAATAAAATGTCTACTGTCAAAGAAGAACCCAGAACCTGACAGCTGTTTGGAAAATTGAATATTCACATAAAGAAATTACATCCCTATCTCACACCATATACAAAAATCAACATACAATGGATTGACTTAAATGTAGCACCCAAAACTTTGAAACTACTAGAGGAATAAACAGAGGAAAGCCTTTTGATGTAGGTCAGGGCAATAACTTTTTAGATATAACATTGAATCACAGGCAGCAAAAGTAAAAACATACAAACAGGAATACATGAAATGTAAAAGCTTCTGCAGCAGTAAAGGAACAACAAACAAAGTGAAGAGAAAAATCTACTGAATGGAAGAAACTATTTGCAAACTATATATCTGATAAAGGGCTAACATTCAAAATACATAAAGTACTCGAACAAGTCAACAGCAGCAATAAAATAACCTGATGTTAAAATGGGCAAAATATCTGAATAGGCATTTCTCAAAAGAAGGCATACAAATGGCCAACAGGTATATGAAAAGAATGTTCAACATCACTGTCTGATAAATGCAAATTAAAACCCAGTGAGATATCACCTTACAACTGTTAGAATGTCTATGATCAAAATGAGAAAGTGTACGTATTGGTGAGGATGTGGAGAAAAAGAACCCACGCACATTATTTGTGGGAATATAAATTAGTACAATTGTGAAAAACAGGATATAGTTTCCTCAACAAATTAAAAATAGAATTACCATATGATACAGAAATACCACTACCGGGTATATTCCAAAGGAAGTAAAATCAGTAGTTTGAAGAGATATCTGCATTCCCATGTTTATTGCAGCATTATTCACAATAGCTAAGATATTGGATCAGTTTAAGCATCTATCATAAGATGAATGGATAAAGCAAATGTGGTATGTATGTATGTATGTATATCTAGCTATCTATATGTGTCTACACACACAATGGAATATTATTCAGCCATTAAAAAAGAAGGAAATGTTATCATTTGCAATAACATGGATGAACCTGAAGGACATTATGTTAAATAAAATAAATTAGGCCCAGAAAGACAAAAGCACATGATCTCATTCATATGTGGAATCTAAGAAAGTTCATCTCATAGAAATAGAAAATAGAATGCTGGTTACCAGGGCCTGGAGTTCCTGGGGAGAATGAAGAGGTGTTTATCAAAGGATACAAAATTTCAGTTAACAGAAGTTATAAATTCAAGAGTTCTATTGTATAACATGGTGACTATAATTAATAATATACTACGTCCTTGAAAAAGATTGAGTGGATGTGAGGTTTTCTCACTGCAAAAATGATAATTAGGTGACGTGATGCATATGCTAGCCAGATTTAGTCATTTCACAACGTACATATGTATCAAAACATCATGTGGTACACACCTGTTACTATAAATGATAAAAATATGCCTTGCAATTGAGTTCTAAAGTAACTGGAAAAAATAACATTCTTATTTTTTGGATTCTTTAAAGTGTCATGTAAATAATTATCATATTTAGAATTAATTTTTCTCCACACATTATTTGATTAATTCCTTTCACAATAGAAAGTAAACTTACGGTTAAAGGCTCCCTCTACTGGTTCTCTCTAATATACCTGAAGAAAAGTTTAGATAAATATACATATGTATATTTTTAAATTTAGGTATTTCATAAAAAAGTCATTAATTTATTTAAAAAGCAGAAAACTCAACGTTACTTTTTTACTTTTCTGTAACTTTACTCATATGATCCAGTTTCTGAAGAATCTATGTTCTACAGTTCTTAATCCCTTATTTCTTCAAATGAAGCATTTTATTTTTCTGTTCATAAACTCAACAACACGTCATCTGTAGACCCACAACCATTCTTCGCACTCTAGTATTTCCCGAGAGGCAGTGAAGCACAGCAGTTATGAGCTGGGACCCTGGAGTGCAGCTGCCTCACTACCAGCTCTGCCCTTTAGTAGCACAGTCAAGTTAGTTAATATCTACTTGTATCAGCTGCCTCATGAAACATAGGGGAATAACAACAGTTCTTCTCTCAGATGTGGTGATTGGTTTTTTTTTTTTTTTTTTTTTTTTTTGAGACGAAATGTTCCACTTTCGCCAGACTGGAGTGCAGTGGCATGATCTTGGCTCACTACAACCTCCGTCTTCCGGATTCAAGCGATTCTCCTGCCTCAGTCTCCTGAGTAGCTTGGACTACAGGCACACGCCACCACGCCTGGCTAATTTTTTTGTATTTCAGTAGAGATGGGGTTTCACCATGGCCAAGGTGGTCTCGATATCCTGACCTCATGATCCGCCCACCTAGGCCTCCCAGAGTGCTGCGATTACAGGCGTGAGCCACCGCGCCCAGCCATGGTGGTAGGTTTTTCAATGTTCAGGTAAAACACATAATTCAGGAAAAACACTTAGCACAAGTAAATAATGCTCGAATCCTCACAGGCCATGTCTCAGTGCCCCATCAAAAGCAGAGAATGAGGACACCTGAGTCTTTTTTTTTTCCCCATCGCCTTTGACCTTTTTAATACTCTGAACTGCCACGATTTTGCGGCCAAGATTCTTATACAATAACCCTTTGGTATCAACGGAAGATTGGTTCCAGGACCCTGCTCCATATCAAAATCCAGGAATGCTCAAATATCTTATGGTAAATGGCATGGTGTTTGCATATAACCTATCCATATCATTCCTCGTAGTATAAACCATGTACATACCATGTGAAAAATTGTTATATTGGATTTTTATATGTTGTTTTGTTCATTGTGTTATTTAGACTTGTAATTGACCTATAATAATTGTACATATTTAGGGGATACAAAGTAATATTTCAGTGCATTTATACAATAAGTAATTATCAAATCAGAGTAATCAACATATCTGGCACTTCAAACATTGATCATCTCTTAATGGTGGGAATGTTCAAAATCCTCTCTTCTAGCTATTTGAAAGATACACTAAATTATTTTTAACCACAGTCACCCTAATGTTCTATAGAACAACAGAAGTTATTCCTGCTTTCTAGCTATAATTTTATACCTGTTAACCAATCTCTCCCAACCGAGGATATTACCCTCTACCCTTCCCCGTTGCTAATAACCACAATTCTATTGTCTACACATATGTATGCATATATATATACATATATGTACACACATATATATACACACATGCATATATATAGCTATAAACATAGGCAAGTAATACAGAGAAAGTACAGGTGTATTGCCACAATGTATATTTAAATATATACACAAACATATATATATATACATGTTTGAAACTAAGTTTTCAAAAGCGCTAATGCAAAATCATATTGACTGTTTTTCTGGTAAGAATGGTATTTCAGGAATTTATGCTTATCACTCAATGGTAAAATTAAAAAGATTTTTCAAAAAAAGATGAATGCTTTCTATATAATACCAGATTGATAATACTGCTTACAGTGAAGGTCATTTCAATAACAATTTGTTTTGATCATCATGATATTTTGAAAACATTTCAGCATATTTTCTAAAGACTGTTTCAAATTTAGATTTCATGGTTAAACATCTGGATTTCTTTCTCGGTTCATTTAGCTGGGTTTAATATATACACCCTGCACTCCTTCAGAAAATAAAAATAGACTTTGGGAACACTCCAGAGGTGAAAGATAACAGCATTACACAAAATTAAGGGTTTTGGAAAACACAGTTTGGACACAGTTTTAATTTTGGAAAACACATTGAGATTCCTTGAGGAGAGGATATTATGCATATTTTAACATCATTAAGTAACTGTAGAGTTTTAGAATTATGAAGCATACTCAAAATTTATTTGTTCGAGTACAAGTAACATCACAAATATTTAAACAAATTTAGAATCCAATATTAGTGTATCTTGCATTGGGTAGTTCTAAATATTAGTTCAGAGCTCTTACCTTTATCTCATGCCATATTTTAATCTGTTCCCTTGATGTAGGATTTGTTGATTTTCACAGAATCTGTGTTGCCTAAATTTTGTGTAGCAGCTACAGTCAGTCAGTTCTAGAACCTCACATATTTTCTATGTTCATAATATCGTCATTCCTTCTTAAAGATTTTGAACTAGGTTGTTGAACATAAATCTTTAGATACACTTTATGCTTTCTTTATTGCTATTATTTGAGATTTCTTTACACTAAATTCTGTGCACTTCCTATTTCCCAGTCACTCTGATTAGGTGAACTCCTAATACACTTTTTGAAAACTATTTTAACTTTCTATATATTAATAAAATAGCTCAACAGGTATATAACTTTATACCCAGCCTTGAAAAATAGAAATACATATTCCTCCAGTTGGGGTCAATTATAGGAAAAACTAATATCCTGCCATCCTACTAATTTGTCTTACCTACCATTTGTCTAATGTATTGTAACTCACCTTTTAGTACTACCATGTAATGGAAAAATGTCTTTTATTTTAGTGACTGAAATCATAGGTACAACTACCAGCATATTTATTATTATTATTATTATTATTATTATATATTTTATTGCACTTTAAGTTCTAGGGTACATATGCAGAACATGCAGGATTGTTGCATAGGTAACTACATGGCAATGTGGTTTGCTGCCTCCATCCCCCCGTCACCTATATCTGGCATTTCACCCCATGTTATTCCTCTGCAACCTCCCTACCCACTGCTGTCCCCCCCTACAGACCCCAGTGTGTGATGCTCCCCTCCCTGTGTCCATGTGTTCTCATTGTTCAACACCCCCCTATGAGTGAGAACATGCGCTGTTTGTTTTTCTGTTCTTGTGTAAGTTTGCTGAGAATGATGGTTTCCAGATTCATCCATGTCCCTACAAAGGACACGAACTCATCCTTTTTTATGGCTGCATAGTATTTCATGGTGTATATATGTCACATTTTCCTTGTCCAGTCTATCATCGATGGGCATTTGGGTTGGTTCCAGGTCTTTGCTATTGTAAACAGTGCCACAATGAACATACATGTGCATGTATCTTTATAATAGAATGATTTATAATCCTTTGGATACATACCCGGTAATGGGATTGCTGGGTATATATCCAGCAACCCTTGAGGAATTTCTATTTCCAGGTCCTTGAGGAATCGCCACACCGTCTCCCACAATGGTTGAACTAATTTACACTTCCACCAATGGTGTAAAAATGTTCCTATTTCTCCACATCCTCTCCAGCTGTTGTCTCCTAATTTTTTAATGATCGCCATTCTAACTGGCAAGGAAACACCAGTTACACATGAACTGGCTCATTAAATATCTATAAGAAATTAATGTACCAATGTAGCAAGCATCTTGAAGAAAAATGCTGAATGAAGAGAGGACAAGGAGATAAGTTTATGTTTTATAGAGAATACTTGTACATTTAGGCTGTAAAACCAGAAAAAGAATTATGAAACTCTCATACCATGGACATGATCAAGTAACAGATGTGGAAATGAAAGCCTCTTCTTCATGACTTCATTTATCTTATTTCCACCCTCAAACAGTATTTCCTTCCTCTCATCTCTCCTCAAGTCTTATCTGGCTCCTTCTTTTCTCTCTTCCTTTTCCTCATTTATATTTCTTTCTCAGTCCTGGCTATTCCTCCATGACTACACATCCTCATCAGTCAATCTTAAGTACCAGCAAGCGGCAACTTTTTAAAGGTCAATTTATTCACTATAGGAAAGGGTAGTAAAACTAAGTAAATGTCACTTAATCTTATTATAATATGAAACTGTACTAGTTCAAACAGATTAGCAAAATAGTCTGATTTATCTCAAAATCTAAAGGTAGATTTTTAAAACACAGTTTAAAATTTCAATTTTAAAATGAATTTAAATGTATACATTTAATTTTATTTCTTGCATTTTTTGTTTTTTGCATTTAATTATAAAACACTATAAATAACAAACAAGTAAACAAAAAAGCAAACAAAATGACAACCAAAAACAATAATGCTTTATCCCCAAATATTCTGTTTTTATGATTTATTTCCTATGTAAATACTTATTTTGATATGCAGTAGGTAAATTTGACATTGGTCAAGTTTGTAGCTGTCAAGATTCAAATTACTTTGAATTTGATTCAAAGGTGAGGATTCCTGAATGTTTGACTAAACTGAATAAGTATCTATTTCCCATGGGCTTTTGAAAGAGCAGCTCTTTGCAAAATTAGTCTACTTAGCCCATCAGAGACTTTCAGTCACCATAGAATTTCCATTCTCATTCCCACTTAATGTATTTTCCATTAGTGGTCTATGAATATTTATTAGCGCATTATATTTTTTCTGATAATATCAACTTTTGAAAATTCAGCTTTACTTTTTTCTTTTATACACACATAGTCACACTTTCACCCTGTATCCCTGGGGATTCGACCAACTGCAGATTGAAAATACATATTTGAATTTATAAAACCATTAAAATCACAATAATAAAAATAATACAAATAGGAATACAATATAGTAACTATCAATATCACATCTATATTGTATTAGGTATTATAAGTAATCTAGAGATGATTTAAAAGTAAACAGGAAGACATGCGCAGGTTAGAGCAAATACTATGCCATTTAAAATAAAGAACTTGAGCATCCAATTTTGGACTTTGAATCTTGTTATCTATGGGGTCAGGGAACCAATTCCTCCATGAATAATGAGGGACAACTGTATTTCTTTTTAATATGATGGTCAAATCAGTTTTAAAGAATGGTTCAAAATCTATTATCAGGAGGAGAAGAACAACATGAGTAAACCTTTAAATTATAAATGCACGGAAGTTATCTCTTCTTTAAAAATGCCAGGAAACACCATATATAACACACAAAAAATGGGGAAGGCAATTCCAACAAGAAAGGCAAATAGAGCTAGGGGAAGCATCTGACATACAATATTTTCCTCACTGACTTACTGGTTAGCAGCAAGGAGTACATGATAAATTTTAAGTTTAACTGAAACAGCAGGGTGAAGTTGTGGTAAGTTGAAATAAAGTCATAACATATGAAGAGAAAACAAGTTTTAGGAAATGTGAAATGCAAGTTTTTGTATAATAAGCTTTTATGTCATCAGCTCTCTATATAAAAATGATACCTGCTTTGTAGGATCAAAATAATAAAATTTATATTACAGGATATCTGAAACAAATTTTAAGCAACTTCTACAAACTATCTTGAAATTTCTATGATGTTCAAATTCTGATGTTAAATGTGTATAAGAAAAAAATTAGAAATCTATTGGTGAATCTTGGCCACTGTACTATATCTGAATCTACAGACTAATTCCAGAGCATATGATAGGTACTCACTGAGAATAATTGCATAATTTGGGATGGGTAGTTAGCATTAGAGCATTAGATAGCACTCTATTCTCTACCATTGTGACTGCTCAGATACATATAAAAAGACAAAAAAAAATGTAACTATTACTAAATATCAAATAACTATTGACAAAAACTAAGGAATATACATGAGTATATTTTTGCAACAAATTATTTAATACTTTATGGCTCTAGCCATCATACCTTATGCAGAATTTCAATAGTGTGCAGAACAAAACCTCTGTCCTAAAGGAATTTTGGGAAGGTGTTAAAGAAATTAAATCCCAGGCACAAATAGTTTTATGCTTTACAAACACACTTATATCTGTGCTATTTAACTTAAGTTTCTTGAAAATCCTCAGTTTTAAGATTTTCAGGTATTTCTCAACTGAAGATACTGATTTCCAGGCTGCCAGTCTGATATTGTGAGTTACATCAACAGCCTAAAAGTAACTTTTTAAATTGATGAAAGGTTTCTTGATTTTGTCTCACTCTACTGCTCAGGTCTTTGAAGCTAAATCTTGGGCTCTGTTTCCTAAATGTTCATTAAACATTGAAATGAGCACCTTGATGGAAATAAAAAACAGTTAAGCAAATATGCATGTGATTCCATGTCTCCATGTGATATGTTCCATAGCCTAGCAACTGTAGTGCCTCTGTCCTGCTGTTTTTCCTAACTTGTCATCCAGCTGCACCATGAGACACTAGCAAGACTCCTCCCTCATCCCCCATCATGGTTTTATAGATTAGATACCATGAGGCGCTTGTATAATCTGGACACAGTCAGGCCTAGTGGACTCTGATTTCAGTCTCAGTTGCCACTCACTAGTTATCTGACCTTTGGTAAATCATTTAACCCACTCAATGCTCAGTTTTCTCATCTGTAAAATAAAAGTTTGTACTAGTCTCTTAAATCGCTTCGAGCTGGAAAATGTCATGAGTTTATGAACACAATAAACATTAGGCTCCTGAAATTTTAGCACAGTCCTAGTTTTTTGTTTGTTTGTTTGTTTTGAGGATAGAAGGTTCCTTTGAAAATAGAAGCTAATGTTATATTCATTGAAAAGAAAAATAATTGATTATTATTTGTCAATGTGGTAATCATCTAAAACTAAGGGGTAGAAGGCCTCATTAGGAATGGGAAGGGGTGGAAATAAAAACAAGGATGACAAGTAAAAATGCACTAAATGAGAGAATTAAAAAGTCACTAAGTCAATGAAACAGAGAGTAGGAATTCTATTCATTGAATGATTTAGTTCATTCAAGAAACTGGAGACAACTGTAAATAAAACAGAAACCACAGTCCCTGTGTATTAATGTTGTGGTCAGGAGGAAAGGATGGGGCATATTTACATATTAATAAACATTAAGTTATAAATAAGGAATAAATCAGGTAAAAGAAAATAAAAGGGAGTAGAGATGATACAACTGAACACTGTAGGCATATTGTATCATTACAAGCCTATCAAGTTACTGAGATAAAATGTCATAATCTCAATTCTGTTAAGCCCTATTGTGGGTATTTATTGGATGTGTACAACATTATGAAATGGGAGGAGGAATTAAAAAATACGTGCAAGGCCTACGGGCATAAAATCTATGGGAAAACAAAGGGCACCTGGAGCAATCAAAGGATGATGAAAGTTAACGTGATATTAAATGTCGAAATTAGTTTCAGAAACAATAAGCTTTATTGGGGTAGGGGAAGAGAGCAAAAGAGCAAACTGAGTTTGTCACTGACTTAAAAAATGTATTTATTTTAAATGTTAGCTATATTATTTTCATCATCAAACTCTCAGGACATTTCTTTTGGTTTTTGGTTGGCAATGAGTTTTAAAGGAAACAATCAAATTATGTGATCAGATGATAAAGGAAACCTAAACTTAATAGCTGTTCAGACACAGCAGATAATGGCAAGATATTGCTGGCTTACAATTAATTATGTATCAAGCAGCAGCAGAGCCATTCTTTTCTGGCTGGAGATGATGAACTCCCCAGCTATTAATCATCGAATTGTTAAAATTGATTACCTAAAAACTTGTTAGCATTTTAAATTAGCTCTACTGTCCCTCACCTTTTATACACTATGTAACTGGACAAAACGTATTAAAGCTTTGATTAGATTTACAATCGGCTGTCCATTTTCTATTATTTTCAAGGTGAAAATCTGTCAGAGGGTTTTAGAGAGGTAGCTCCTTTCACATTTTGCAGAAAAAAAAGGATGTAAACAATGAAGAGACAAGAACAACCAAACTAATATAATGGGCCTTTGGGCTGCAATCATCAGGGAGAGTAATTTAATAAAGTCTGGCCTGTGTTTTATTATATCTCTATATTTAACACATCTGGTAGAAATACTAATAAATACATACATACATCTATATTTGAAATTACTCATCTATGCTACTTATTGTTTAACACAATTTCCATTTATTTTTGGAGTTTGACACAACAGTATAAATGTGCATTTCTCCTAAGTTCTTTTTCTTAGTACAAATAGTTTAGCACTGACTGCTTCAGTAACCTTCTAACCTGTGTACATGCTCCTGCCTTTCTCTAACTGACACTTCAATGCTGCTTTCACTGCGGTCTTTCAAAAATCAGAATTTGCTCATATGAATCTCTTGTTTAAAACTCGCTGTGATCATGCCTATGTTTTAATTGAAAATGCTTCTGTCTCAACAGTATAATATATGTGTATGTATCAGCTGTTTTAAGGTACTCTCCCGAGGTGGTGAGTTGCTGTCTGAGGCACCCTAATGAAGAACATGTTTGCTGTGCTGGGGCTTAGTCAGCAACTGAAAGACTCATCAGAAGCCCACCTTCCAGAGACGAGAAAGTATACTACTTCAACTGCATTCCACTTGAATCAGCCCTGGAGGGTTTATTTTTCTACTTCACAATGGAAATGGTTTTTCATTGTTGAAATGAGTGGTATTCAACACTTGTAGTCCGGTTTACAATACTGAGAAGGCAACTCTACATTTCTTTTAATTATATTTTAAGTTCTGGAGTACATGTGCAGAATGTGCAGGTTTATTACATAGGTATACATGTGCCATGGTGGTTTGCTGCGTCCATCCCCCATTATCTACTTCAGGTATTTCTCCTAGTGTTATCCCTCCCCAATCTCCCCACCCCCTGCCTTTCCTCCCCTAGCCCCCCATCCCCCAACAGGCCCCCCTGTGTGATGTTCCCCTCCCTGTGTCCACGTGTTCTCATTGTTCAACACCCACTTATGAGTGAGAACATGCAGTGTTTGGTTTTCTGTTCTTGTGTCAGTTTGCTGAGAATGATGGTTTCCAGCTTCATCCATGTCCCTGCAAAGGACATGAAGTTATCCTTATTATGGCTGCACAGTATTCTATGGTGTATATGTGCCACAATTTATTTACCAGT
>CAUYLG010005613.1:0-39306 GCA_963573385.1 Cacajao melanocephalus | reverse complement strand
CCCACAACACAGCATCCCTTCCTGCCCTGCTTTTTTTCATTGAGTTGATCACTACCGGCCATTACATTATTATAAAGGCATTTGTATATATTTTTTAATTGTCTGGTCCCCCAAGTAGAATGTAAGCTCAAAGAAGGCAGGAGCTGTATCTACTTTGTTCAGTGCTTGGCTTCTGTTCTTAGAGCATGCATAACACATGCTAGGTTCTCAATAAATATTGGAGGGAGGGAGGGAGAGAAGAGAAGATGGAAGGAAGGAAGGGAGGGAGGGAGGGAGGGAGGAAGGGAGGGGAGGGAGGAGGGAGAGGAGGGAGGAGGGAGGGGAGGGGAAAGGAGAGGAAGGCTGGAAAGTACATGGTGAAGAAGGCATCAGACAGGATAGAGAATAACTGCTCCAAAGACCTAACAAAATGAAATTCAGTAAGAGGAACTGGAGTCAGACATAGGGAAGTATTTTTGACAGTGAGAGGTGTAAGGTAGTAGAGCAGGAAGCTGGGGGTAGGAGGGGATTTGCAGTTAGGAAGTGGGCTTCCAGAGCGGTGGTCAGAGTGAAGGAGGACAGCTGGCCTTTCCTGGGCAGTGTGGGAATGCAGCCAGATCTGCATCTTTTTTTCCCTCTCCCTTCCTTTCTGTGGGAACCACTGGCACAGGAGAGATTTGGGACTCAGTGAGGGGAGGGGAAGAGGAGGAGGCAGTTCTTTTTTCTTAACCTCCCCACAAAGTTACAGAAGAAATCTCGAGTAGTGAATCATCCCTCTTTACAATCAAGCAGTTATTTAAAATGGAAAAAGGAAAAGAGACCCAGAGAAAGGGAGAAAGTGGGAGATTATCGCCCGCCAGCTTGCTCCCAAATTCCCGGCAATCAGCCACTGAGATGTGTCTAATCTCACAATGAGCCTCTTTCCTGATTGAGGGAGCTAATTGCAGGGCTGACACAGCTTCCCAGGAAAGTACTTGCAGACAAAAAAATGCCAAGTGCTACCAACAACAACAAAAATACATCCATGCAGACTCATAATGGCTCAAGACCCAAGAGGCCTATACTGCCAGAGACATCTACCCCACCCCCCAAAAACAGAGGAAACTCCTGAGACCAGTCAAAACCATCAGGAAAACCCCAGGGGAGAAATTGGCCAAAGCATATAAATAGCAAGTTCACAGAAGTGGAGGTACAGATGTCCAGTGAACCCAGGAAGAAAGGTCCAACCTCACTTACAGTCAAAGGACCATGGCACCACTTTTTTGCAGACCAAATTAGAAAAGGTTTTGAGGGAAAAAACACTCAAATTGACTTGGGCCTTTAGGGAAGCAGGGATGAGATCCTGGGAGGATTTCTTTGCTGATGGAATTTATCATCAAGATAGCTGGGAGAAACGGGTCACGGGGGAACCATTTCTTCAGCTGCTGTTGGCACACAGTCTAGTGAAAACAGGTTCCAGTCGCTCAGGCTGCTCTAGGATGCAGTTGACCTCCAGCCAGTGCCTTCAGTTTGCCTGTGTTCCCCTGAAGGTTACCCAGAAAGAGGGCTTGGTTGGTTCTCCATCCAACAAGGAGCCCCTCCCCTGGGATCTAATACACTGGTTCCATCCTCAGGGCCATCCTTAAGTCTTGCCTGGGGCTCTTGGACCCATTCTGAGTCTAATCCAGTGTGGCAGACGCAAGTAGTTCAGTTCCACCCAGCCATGCCTCAGGGTCAGAGCAACTTAGGCAGGAAAGAGCAGCTTCTGCTGCTGCTGTCAAAGGCAAGCAAGCTGAGGCTCCATATCCTGCCTGATAAAATAGTAACACTCAGTCTTGGGAGGATGTGGTGAAATTGACTTTCTCATTTGCTGTTGGTGAGAGTGGAAATCGATACAAACTTCCTGGAGGGTAACTTGAGGAAAACCAAAACCTTATTCCCTTTTCCCATCTGGGAATCAGGAGAGAGGAGAAATGCTTCAGCTATACTCCTTATGCAGATGTCCCCTGCCCAATCCCTTTAGGACTCCCCGCTGCCCCTCAAACAAAGAAGGAGAAATAGCCATCTGACCAATGGGAGTGTGAGGCACCCATTAGTCCATGTTCAAAAGGTCAGCACCCCCGGGGAGTGCTCTTGCTGGTACTTCCTGCCTCTATCCCATGAGCTGGAGGGCACACCTGGGTATGCTGCTGTCAAGGAGAAGGAGTGTTGGGCCCCACTCCAGCCTCAAGCTAAGGCATGCACTGCAACTCAGCCTTGTACTTAAGTTCTGTGTTAAAGACATTGGGTCACACTTGCATGGCTATTAATAAAAAGATACCTCCATTCCAGTTTTGTTGTTGTTCCTTATGTATCATTTCTTTAAAACCTCAAAGGCAGGTGATCAGTAACCAGGAAGAATGGACCCTAGAATTTCTGAATTCCTGGCAGTAAAACTTTCTGATGTCATCCAAATCCCACCCTAATTTCTTTTCTTTTTAATTGAAAGATAACCTACACACCATGAAACATAAAAAGTATATTTGTCTTCATTATATGGCTTGATGATTTTTTCACTTTTCTGTACACTCATGTAATTACCACCAAGCTCAAGAAAAGGAACATTGCTGGCACCATTGTACAGCCATCCTGCATCTTCTTTGTATCTCCTCCCAGAGGTAACCACTGTCCTGATTTTAACAAACGTGGATTCACTGCGCCTGTTCTTGAGCTTCCTATACATGAGATCATATGGAATATTTTTTCTGGCTTTTTTCTCTCAACATAATACCTGTGAAATGCATCCGTATAACTGCATCTACCAATAGTTCGTCCTCTTTTGTTGCTGTGTAATATTTCATTTTCTATGAAAATACTATAATTTATTTATCCTCTTACATATTGATGAGTACTTAGATTATTTCTAGCTTGGGGCTATGATGAATAGACTATATATGAATATTCTCTTATGGACCCATGTACTCATTTCTCTTGGGTATATACCTAGATGTGAAATTGCTGGGCCATAGCATAGGTGTGTGTTCAGCTTCATTAGAAACCATTTTCCAATGTGATTGTGCAATTTTCAACTGCACCAGCAACATATGAGAAATCCAGTTGCTCCATATCTTCAACAACACTTCATACTGTTGGTCTTTTTAATTTTACCCATCTAATGTTTAGCAGGATTTCATTGTGATTTTAATGTATATTTTTATGGCAAGTAATGATACTGAACAGTGTATTGTGTGCTTATGTCCATCTGCATATGTTGTTTTATGAAATGCCTCTTCAAATTGTTTACTCATTATTTAATTGGACACCTTAATTTCTAAAAGAATCAATACTAAGAAAAGAATCAGAGAAGCCGACAAAACTTCATGCATGAAGATAGGCAGCACAGCATTGCTTATAATAGCAAAAAACTAGAAATAATGTAAATGTTTCATATAGAGAATTAGTTAAATAATTATGATACAAGCATATATTCATGACTACGTGCTTTTGATAAATATGCTTGTGATAAATGTTAATACTGTAAATAAGAAAATTCTTATAATGTAATGTTTTGGTAGCAACTTTATTTAATGTAAACATTAAAAAAAAAAATTGGAAGGAAAAACACCCAAATGTTACTGCTGGTTATTTCTCAGTGATAAGATTATGGGGGATCATTATTTTCTTCCTCCTGCTTTTCTTTGTTTCCCAAATGTTCTACAATGTGCATACATTGCTTTTAAAATCAGAAACACAATAAATATTTTTTTTTAACTGCTAGGACTATGAACTCTAACTGAAATTGAGTACTACCAATAAACCATTGTCTGAACAGAAGCTAATTCTTTGGCTTTCACCATCTTTGGGCACAATTTTCTAAGCCTGAATACCTTACACTTTCTCGAGAAGAAATTATTTTGTTTACTCCACATGCTGTAAAGGTACTTTTGTGTCTGTGTTTCCATTAGGTTTTTATCAAAGAAAGCCAGTGTATTGCTTGTATTTGAAAAGCCCTAAATGGGCCTTAATAATGGGGCATTTGGAAACAGCCATTCTCATCTGCCAGTGGACATATTTCTGAGTATAGGCAAGGGGGTAAAATCACAAGCTCCGTGAGGGTAGGGACCTCACAGACCTGCCCGTCCTGCTCACTTATGTCCACAGTGCCTGGCATAGGACCTGGGCTTCAAAAATATTTGTTGGATGGATGAATGAATGAATGAATTCACCTATAAAGTATTGATTTTCCCTTACAAACAAAACAGAACAGACCTTATAAACACAAAAGAGTGTTGCCCCACAAAGGCATCCCCTTGGGAGACTAAATAGTTTTTACAATAGCATTTCCATGTCATAAAATGTTGGGGATTTCTTTTGTGGAATTGTTTCCAGAGTCTAGAATATATTCTTTTGAATAGTTTCAAGGGTGACCAATCAAGAAGCATGAGAAGAAGATCTCCTGGAAGGGGTATGGGAAGTGAGGCAGGATTTAAGCAGCATCCTTTCCTTTTGGGCACTGATCAGATCCCCTCAAGACCAGGCAGGACCATACATAAAGCTTGATCTGTCTGGAGAGGAAAGTGAGGGCTGAACATGACAGCCTGGTGGCCCTCCTCCCACCCCAGAATTCCGCACAACCCTCCACCACATTAACGCTCCTGCAGCTCATTACCATGCTGTCACTTGCCTGCTTCCAACCCTTTGATGGCTTCCAAACAGAGGCCAAGCCTCCCAGGCTGGCTTCTAAGGCCCTGCAGGGTCTGACTCCATCTGTTCCAGCCTCATCTCCCACGACTCCCTTGTAGAAACCTTCCCAGCAGGAAGGGGCTACTGTCCTGAGGCTCCCTGTGGGTTCCCACCCATCCTACAGGTTGGGCTGTCAGAAACATGAAACAGGAAGGCATGGCAGCCAAGGAGGCTTATCCGGAGCCCCCACAGCACGAGAGATGGGGTGGTGAGAAATTGGAACAAAATTCCAATCAAGCTGTGACGCTCTAGACCAGTGGTTCTCAACTTTGCCCACACATTAGAATCATCAGGGAAGCTGTGACAGGGTGTCCAGCTGGCCACCAGAGATTTATGATTCCCTCCTAGCATTGCTTGAAAGAGGCTTCCCTGCCAAGGATTAGATTTCCCGACTTCTCTCACATATAGATTGGCCCATTGATGGAGCTCCAGCCAAAGTAGTGTGGGTGGACGTAGTGTGCCTCACTTCTAGGCCTGGCCGGTGAAAATCCTCCCAAGCAATCCTTCACTCTCTCTTCCCCCATCTGCTGACTAGAAACCAAGCACACCTTGGAAGCCGAGTGTTGAAGACAACAGAGCTTCTATCCACTGGTCCTGAATGCCTGTGTGGAACATAACCACGCCTGGGCACAACAGACTATGTAAGCAAGAGATCCTTCTCCTGAGTGAGGCCTCTAAGATTTAAAGGTTTATCCATGACAGCCACTAAGATGGCCTTAACTAATGTAGGAGTTGTTGAAAAATGACATGCCTGAGTCCCAACCCCAGATTTTGACTTAACTGGTCCAGGATGGAGCCCAGACACCAACATGTTGTAAAAGTTCCCCAGGTGGTTCTAATGTCAGGTTTGAGGACCAGATTTTATGCTCAGAAGTATCCATGGATCTTCCTACGGGTCATTCAGCAGGTCATAGACCCCTACTATGTGTCAGGCCCTCTGCTGCTCCCTGGAAGTTTTGTCCCTAAAGCTTTGATCAGAGATTCAGCTTTGATCCCATATGCATGGGCATGGGTGGGAATCCTGTTGCCAAAGACTTGAAGGCAAGAAGAAGGCTGCCCAGCCTCTTTGATTCTTCTAAGAGCCCTATCTTTCTCCCCCTCCCCACCCCAAGGTCCCTGCCTGCCACCAAGACAAGGACATAGAGGACAGAGTGCAGATTTGTCTGCAGTTGGAGAAAGTGGAAGAGTTTCCTCTGGGCAGGCCATGGCACTACCCTAGAATATATCAATGCTTTCATATGGTCTCAACAAAACTGGCAGACCCTCGGGATGGCTGGCAACAGAGACATAGTGATGATGAAGACATGTCCCCTACCCTCAAAGAATTTAGTCTACTTGCAGACATAGATTATGGTATTGAGGATGAAATACGGGAATCATCCAAACCCATCCTGGGACCCTGCATCCCAGAAACAGCAAAGGATGATAGAAAAAACTCTGAACTCAGAGTCTGGATGCCCATGCTCTAATGCCGCCTCTATCACCGTCTTCAACCTGGCTGGAGAGAAGGGAGCAAAGAGAATGGGACAGGTGACAAAGCTGGGGAGGGGGCTGGGACTGGTCTCTACAGAACCTAGAATACGAGGCTCAGGGGCTTGGACTTCATTCCATAGACTCTCAGGAGCCCTTAGGAGGTTTTGAGCAGGGGCAGTACATAGTCAGATTCAAGGACTTTGTGATGGGGAATGGCCTGGTTGGAAGGACAGAGGCATGTGAGAGCCTGATTGGAGGAATTACTCATGAAGGCAGTGGCCAGTGATAGAGAAAAAGGTGACACCTCCTCAAGAGGCAGCAGAATCGTTTGGAGAGAGCACTGGATTTGGAGTCTACACCTGCTGCTCCCTTACCAAGAAGCTCTTCCTCCCCCTCTTTATTCTCACCTTCCAGCTCTGTTCAAAGACCACCTCCTCAGAGAGGCTGTCCCAGATTATTGTACCAAAGTGGATATCTCAGTTTCTCCCTGCCACCCCACCCCATGATTTCCTTTACTGCAGTTTCATGATTTATGACTATTATTCATTCATGTGTTTACATTTACATCTTTATGTCAAATTCCACAGGGTCAGTGACCTTGTCTGTCCTGTTTACTGTAAATCCCTATCTCCAGACACGGTACCTGGCACCTGGCAGATGCTTGCCACTTCCGGTATTCACGCTTTTCGCCATGAACTTTGCAGTGCCCTCTCATGTGAGCGGGTGTATTTCTTACTTCTCCTTTTGAGTTTGGCCATGTGACCTGCTCTGACCAATCCAATGAGGTGAAGCAATGGTATGCTAGCTGTAAGCCCAGGCTTCAAGAGACCTTGCATATTTCTGCTTGTTCTCTGCCACCACTGCCACAGCCATGAAGACAACATGCTCAGGCCATCCCACTGGTCTCTGGAGGTGGAGGAGAAGGGGCATGTGAAGCAAAGCCACCCCCCAGCCAAGCCCAGCCTACATCAGCTGACCCACAGATCAATGGAAATGAATAATTGCTTTTTTAGGCATAGAGTTTTGGGGGTGAATTGTTATGTAGCATTCTCCTCCACCTGTGAAATAAAGGGGCTGTCAAGCTAGTTGAAACATCTCCCTTAAAGGTCTCTGGTTTTTCTCTAAACATGGCGGCTCTCAACTTCCCGGTCCTACCTCTTCACCCTTCCTGAAAAATGGCTTACCCTTCTCACACGCTCTGCCTTTGCCTCAGCCCTCATAAATAACCATGCAGCATCCCCTTTCCTGGGGCCAAGTTCATGGCTCCTGAGAGCCCCACTTTCAAGACATCTCTTCAGTGACTTCAGCTTTGCCTGCTTCACCATGGCCCGGAGGCATGAACAGCTAAAAGCCCTCCTTGGGTTCTGATGTGCAAATCAGAGAGCCCCAGATAGCCCAAGAAGAGCCTGTCCTTGCCAGGATTGCTCTGCCCCACAGCCCAGGTGAGCTCAGGGAGGAGAGCTGGGTTGGATTTAGAATATAGGGTGCCCATCTGGGCAGGGTATGAATAGGAGTGAGTCAGAATCTGAGGCCATGGAATTCTAAGGCTGGAGGGAACTTGAAAGACCATTTGAGACAATTTCTCACCTAACATATGGGCAAACCGAGGCACACGGAAGTAGAGACTTGCCCAACCATTCAGTGGCAGAGTCAGGAACCAGATTTCCTGACTTCCAGCCCAGTGCTCCTTCCCGGCACCTGGCTGGTCACAGGCAGGGAAGAGCACAGTCAAAGGTTTGGAGGCTGGACTCGCGGATTCTTTCAACAACATGTCTGGGTCACCCCCAGGCAAGGGACACCCATCATGAGCCAGGTTTTGGGCTAGGGCTAAGGGCCAAGGGGTAGGGGACAGATCTATCGAATGTCAAGTCCCATCGTGGGGAGTTTAATGCCAGGATCTATGCTGGGTAGGCACCTTTGAGTGACAAGGAGGGCCAGGCCATGGAAGGATTGAGTGCCTATACTATGTGCAGGTTCTCTGCCAAGTGCCCACCTACTCGATGGCCCGTGGCTGAAATACCCTGACCACCTCTGTCTCCCTGCCAGTCACTGTGCCCTCCTGCAAGCTTCTCTAATTGGCAGCTTCTCCCTGCCTCTAAGCCTTTCTGTGTCTCTTGCTCTGTGTCTCTGTTCCTGCCTCCTGTATGTATGTCTCTCTCTAGTCTCCCCACTTCTCTCTTTCTCTTGGTCTCTGGATGAATCCCCTTTTCGCTCTGGGGGTGTACGCTCCTTCTCTCTCTTGCTCATGTTCTCATTTTCTTCCCTCTGTGTGTCTCTTTGTGTCTGTGACTCTACCACCCTCCATATCTCTGCCGCTCTCCCCCAGTCTGTCTCTCTTCCCACCCCTTATGCCCTCCACCCTAGGGTCCTGTCCAGTGTCCTCCCCCAGCCTACCCCTGGGCTCTGTTCTCTGCCAGCTACAATTACAAGTGCATCTGCTAAAGTAGTCAAGCTCTTTTTCCATGATGGGGTAACAAGAGGCTGTATGTTTGCAGCCACTGACTGGAAATACTGAATTCCTTTTCAGCAAAGAAAGACAAGCACCCTCTTGGTTTATAAATATTAATTATAGGCACCCGGTAATGAGAGAACAGGGCAGCTGTTGGCTGTGATCTCTGATTGTTTGACTAATCCTAGAGACAGTTTAAACAAGACAGTTATTGCCTGACGGGAAGAGGAATTAGGGTGCTATGGTCCTTCCAGAAGGATCCGCTTAGGAAATCCAGGAGAATAATGATCTCTCTGAGGATACTAGCAGAGTGACCTTGGGCAAAGCCTCTTCCCCTCTGGGCCCCGGTTTCCTCTCTTATCCTACAAGGCCCTGCTGGCGCTGACCTTTACCATGTGGAGGTCCTGTTTGGAGAGGCAGTTGGGCAAAGTATTTCAGGGCATCTACCCAGCAAGAAACATGGTCTCCACAGGGGGAAGACCAGCACAGGGGAAAGGGCCTTGAGAGTCAGCCAGGACAGCATCTGGCTCCTCATCCTTGGGGTGACATGTGGGTCTGTCCTAGTTCGAATCAACTCCTTCCCAGGAAATGGTCCTGGCTTGAGACAAAATCTGAAGCATAAACGGAAGTGTATCAGTTCCATGTTGCAAGCCAGACATTCTGGACTTAGCACTGGCTGAGCTGGTCTTTCAGATACCTCAGTTTTGCTTTCTGCAAAATGGGAGTGATGAGGAGGAACTTTTTGCGGCTGTTTGGATGCCAGAAAAAGTCTATCTAAATTGAATCCGAGAAGTCCCAGGCTGTCTGTGTCTGCCAGAAGCCATTTGACAACGGCACTATCTCCAGGCTCATGGCTCAATTCGATAGCTATTGACACTGCTATGTGTAAAGCAGGGAAGTCACTCCCAATGCACAGCCAGGAAGCAGGTTAGCTGGGGGAAGAGGAGCAACGTCTGGAACAGAGCATGCCTCTGAGATGTCCCCGGTCAAGGTCCCCAAATAGAAGAAAACTAGGCTATTCCTTTTAGAACATATATTTTCCAAAACCCCCCTCACCCCTGGGGAGATGTTTAAATTTGCAAAACGCGAAGCCATTTATCATCTCATAGAAACACGGGCCAGCCTACAGGAGAGCCAGTGCGAAGCATGTACTGCCCATTTGATAGAAGCAGAACCTGGGCTGCAGGGTGTCCTGGTCTCTTGCCCAAGACCATGCATCCAGGAGGCAGCTGAGCTGGAAGCCTTGGTTCGTGATTCCAAAACCAAGCTGAGGCTCCTCCTCAGCCTCCCAGCCCCATCGGCCCACAGCAGTGCCAAGGTGTGCGCAGCCCAAGCGAGCATCCTTAGAGGCTGGGACCAGCCCTTCCTCTCCTATCATCCTGCCCTCTCACCATCGCAGTGGAGCCGGGCTTAAGCCACTGACGGTGCTTACAAAATGTTTTCTGAGTGAATGAAGGAAGGAGAGAATATTCTTCCAGGTCCCAGTCATGTTTCCATCAGCCTCTCTTTGACTGGTACTTACAAGAGCAGGTACCTGGGTTCACACCCTGGCTCCATCATGGATGTGTGAGACCTTGGGCAAAGTCCTTAACCTCTCTCTGCCTCAGTTTTCTTTTTTGTTGGTTTATTTTTATTCTGTCTCAGTTTTCTGACCTTAAAATGGGAATGATATTAGGACCAACTTCACTGTCATATCGTCCTATAAAAGTGTTGGCTGTTATTACTAATAACTGCCTCCAGTCCTGCCTCCTTCCAGAGCTCAAAGGCAGTTTACCCAATTTCATGGGAAGTCAAATGAGGGAGGAACATTAGGCTGCCCTCTGATGTTATGCTGCATCTCGTCAGAGGTTGGGCTGGGGGGCGTCTGGCTCAACTCTGACACTTGGCAAGACAGAGGCTGAGCAGGAGCCTCGTCTACTGCCCTCTGCTCCCTGCAGAGCTTGATCTGTGGAAAGACCCCGCAGGCCCTATCCTGGTTGACCCTGAATGGGAGGAATAAAAGCTTAGGGCTCTGCTTTGCCATGGGCTCTGTGCCTTATAGCAAATTCCTGCCACAATCCCACAGGAAGGAACAGAGTGGGAGAAAACCTGTTTCTTTGCTTAAGAAAACCTAAAGCTCTGAGCACCCCCGCTATCCCCTACCTTGGCCCAGGCCAGACTAAATGCCTCTGTAGAATCGTTTCAGCTCCAAGTACAGATGCTGCCACCAGAGCCAGTCCTTGGGGAGCCTCAGGCTGGGCTTGCACGCAGGGGAGAGCGGGGTGGCCCAGGTGGCCACACTAGCAGTGACAGCTTTGGGGAAAGAGGCTGGGTGCGTCCTCCCCTGCATTCTTTCTCTTCCAGCCTTCCTGAGCTGCTTGGTGGGGCTCGCAGGTCTTAAGTCTTCATGGGAGGCCGGGGCCCACATCGCATCCTCTCCTGTGCCTTCAGAGGAGGCAAGCTGGCTCAAGGGCTAGGGCTGGGCCCGTACTCAGGCTGGGCTGCTGAAAGCTCCAGCCTGCCGGTCCCAGGTCTTCTTGACACTCTCCCCTAGAAGTCTGCAGCCTCGGCAAAATCTGTGTGTGCAGCCCCTCACATCTGTGTGGTCCCCCATCCATCTCCCTGCTTCCGGCCCTCCCACCACCCTCTCCTTCCCAGTGAGCCAGACAAGAGAAGAACTGTTTCTGCCTGTAGGTAGCACCCTCACAGCTCCCCATAAAGATTTACAGAAAAATCTTCCTGCAGATTCAAAAGGAGACCATGAGCTCAGTGCCAGTCATTCAAATTTTCCACCTGAATTGATTCGTCTGCACATTCAGAGAACTCACACTCATTCAGCCAACTCTGTCATCTAGGGCCAGTATCTTGATCCCTGCGAGCCTCAGTGTCCTCATCTGTAAAATGGGGAGAATAGTCAGCGCTACCTCCTACGGTGAGGGAGGAGCAATGAGAAGATGCAAATAAAGTATTCAGCTGAGTGCCTCACACACAGAGAAAGTGAGCCATCCTTGCTAGCAGTGATGATATGTATTTTTAAATTCATGATTACACGCCATATGCCAGACCCTGGAGCCACAGTGATGAACCCAGCCAGCATGTCTGTTCCCAAAGAGTTCACTGTGCCATAGGAGAGAAGTGTGGCAGGATACATTTGCATAACAGAAGAACGTACAAATCAGGGTTGGGGTGGGGGAGGCGCAAAGAAGGAAGACCTTGGGTGCGGGATGCAGGGATGCTGGGATGGACTTTGAAGACTGGGTAGGAGCTCACCAGGCAGTTGACGTAGAAAAGGCATTGCAGGTAGACAGAACGATCAATGCAGAGACTCAAAGGCAGGAAACAGCACCGTACGTCCAGGGCCATAGAGAGTGACAGGAATCCAGGTTAGGGGAGGCCCTAACTCCGGCCACAGGAGGGTCTGGACTCTCATGCTGCTCGCGTTGAGGTCAGTCGTGAGAAGGGTTTTAAGCGGGAGTGACACGATCACACTCCAGTCTTAGGCTGCGTGCACATCCGAGTCTGGGGGGTTTATATAACTTTTCCTTTTCTTCTTCAGCATTTATCCAGGCTAGAAATTTTAGAGCAAGCACTTTCCCTTATTTCTATTCAACCTGAAAGCGGCAGTCGAATCCAGCTTGCATGGTATTGAAATGCAGGTGGCCTGTGCAACAGTGCTGCTAAAATTACCAAAACTAACCACACCAGGGAAGGGCCATTATCAGAAACAGATTTTATTACCATGGAAACCAGCAGATAATGCCAAGTCCAGTCATTTTTATTCTCCGAAAAGAGAGAGAGAAGGAGAGAGAAAGAGAGAAACAGAGAGAGCAGCAGGACAGGAGCGCGGTTGAAAGGAAGTGAGAATGCCGGAGCCGCCTGGAAGAGGGGTGGCAAGATGGGGAGTGACTGCGGGGCTCGTGCCGCACATGCCTCTGTCCATCCACATGCTTCGCCAGCGTGTACGGAATTTGGGCTACCTGCCACAAGCTGGCAAGAAGCAGCCAGAAATGGCAGAAACAGCTTTGCAGTGTGACTTCCACCATGAGTCTAAAATGTGGGAAACTGTGCGAGTGCCCCAGAAAGAGCTGCCCGGGGTGTATTTCAAGGCAGCCCTCGTGGTCTCTATAGAGAGCACTGAACTTGGGATCAGAAGACCCAGCTTTGAGTTCAGGCCCTGCCTGGAGTGGCTTGCGACCTTGGGCAAGGTCACAGAAATTCTCAGAGCCTCCGTTTATTTACATGTCCCAAGAGCGACCTCCTCAGGGGTGGCTGTGAGGGTCTGGTGTGCATGGATGCCAGGGTGTTTTGTAACTATAGGGGGCTGTGAGGACAGAAGGCTCTGCAGGATTCTTACACCTGGGTCTCTGCTTTGTCCCCTGATTTGAAGAGTTCCTTCCACCCACACACAGTTTTCTGGCCTTCTGCAGCCCATGGAATGCATCACCAGCCCACGCAGCCCCAAAAGATGAGAGGAGGGCAAGAAGCCCTGGTGAGAGTTTTGGCAGAGTTGGGGGAGGTGGGGGTGAGGCTGCTGAGAAGAGAGGCGACAGGAGAGTCAGGATGAGTATGGTTTTGTGAACAGGACTAGGACCAGGTCTTGACTGGATCACCCTAAGGGAAAGGAAAAGCCATCGGCAGAGTGGGAGGAAGCAGGTGAGACAGAATGAGGAGAACCAGGCGACCCTAGGGAAGGGGGCCTATTAATAGTCTAGGAACCTGGGGAAGGAGCAAGTGGGAGTTTTTAGCTGCCAAAGTGTGTAGTACATGGGGAGAACAGGAGAAAGGGAGCCACAGAATATACACAAAGACCCACAGCATCACAGGCACATGCACAAAGGGCATCCAGCTCTTGCACCTCGAAGCGAGCATCACCTGGGAGCTTGCTAGAAACATAGACTCTACTCAGACTTCCTGATGATTCATCTGTGTGGTCAAATTTGAAAGGCTTTGGTCTAAGTCCTTTGCCTTCTCCAAGTGTCAGTTTCTTCGTCTGTACTGGAATCATAATACCCTCCCAACCTCACAGGGCTATTCAGAGGATTGAAAAAAAATAAAAATGAAAGCATGTTGGAATGAATCACTTTGAAAAATTAAAAGCACCATATTGAATGTAAGATATCGTTTTACTATTATGTATTTATTATTATTATATACAGGCAGCCCCAATCTCCCAGGGCAACAAGGCGCTCTCATAACAAAATGACTTGATTAGACCGTTCTCTTAAAAACACTGCTCCCCAGCTAGCATTTTTCCTATCAGCGTGCCTCTTCTTGCAGCTGCATATTAAATCTTCATCCCATCAGCACTTGACTGAATTTGTAGAAACAAAATGGAAGAGGGAACTCAGGCATGAATTAGCAGTTTAAGACAGGAATGAGATTACGATAAAATCCCCACTCTCTCCATCCATCAAAATATAATAAGAATAGAAACTAATGCGAAAATATCAACATGACCTATTGCTTCAAGCCTGGCACCGCCATCCTTTATGATTGAGCCTTGCAAGATGCAAGCATCTCATTTCACTGTCAGTGTCACAGTTTAGGCAGGGGACACAAACCATGTCCGAGACAGGCTGCACACTTGGGCAGATCCCTCTCGGGGACACAGGAAGGGACCAAATATGACGCGGTTCCCTGACTTTCCAAATCACAGAGAATGAGAATGAATCAGAGGTGACTGGATCTGAAGAGTGTTTGGTTTTGCTTTCGATTCTGTCTGCGGTTGTGGAAACCCCAGCTGCATCAAAGGATCACGGAAGACACCCAGAGAGGACACTTCCTAAGTTTCAAATGTCTCCAGGAGCCTCTGCTCCTCGGTTGCAGCAGCAATGGCAGCCCCAAGCACCAGCCCCATACCATCACTGCAGAATAACCTTGTGTACCTGCACGGGCATCACTGGATAGAGAGCACGTTTCTGCAGAGAGTGATGCGGCCACTGGTCCCTACAGCGGCAGATGAGGAACCGATAAGCAATGGGAGGTGCTCAAGGACACACAGCAAGTATGGGTTAGACTCCAGGTCTGCCAGACTCCTTGTTCATTGCACCACATTGTCACAGATGTGCCGGGACCCAGCTCAGGCGAGAGGTACATGAAACATGAGCAGTGGTACCTGCCCCTGGGAACTCAATGGCTCACTCCCATCTGAGCTCATTCTCCCTTCAACCTCCCACCTCCATTCTGCTATGGCCACCCGCTTCCTCTTGCTCCATAAAAGCACTGAATTTTTTTTTTCCAATCACAGACTTTGAACGCTGTCTTCCCAGGAATGCTTTTCCTCCCACTGTTCACTGGGCCCACTCCCTGTCCTTCAAGTCTCACCTGAGGTATCACCTCCTCAAAGAAGCCCTCCCCGATTCACCTTCTCCCTACACACTTTCCTCTGCTTCAGGGCCCTCAGTTAATTCACTTTCATATCAGCCTGTGCTATGCTGCTGTAGCACATTTCTCAGTAGTAGTTAAATCATCGTTTGTGTTATTACTTGGTATTTATCACCTCCGTGGGACAGCAAGCTATAAAGTATAACGCTCTGGATCACTCTGTCTTGTTTACCATTGTATGCCCAGCACCTAGCACAAGACCTGGCACTTACTCATCCACTTATTCAAAAATGTTTTTTGAATACCTACTATGTGCCAAGCACTGACAGCATCCCTGTCCACATGGAAGCTTCGTTCTAGTGGCAGATCACACGCAATAAACAAACCGATGTCTGGCCATGATGAGTGTTAGAAGCAAAAGAGAACAGGGTGTGCCGAATTTTGAGCTCATGTTCGGGAATTTTTTTAGAGGTGACATTTAAGCAGAGCCTGGGATGAAGCGAGAGGATGAGGTCCACAAACACAGAAGGGAACAGCATTCTACACAGCAGGATCAGTAACTGCAGAAGCCCGGAGGCTTGTGTGACATGTTGCTAGAGGTTGGGGCGAGAGGGCAGTGGAGAAGGTGGGTCAGAGAGGTGGGGGGCCCAGTGTTGAAGACTTTAGAGTTGACTCTGTGTGAGACAGGAAGCCATCGGAGGGTTGTGAGCAGAGGGAGGACTTGATCTGACTTTGGTTCTAGAAGGACAGCTCCAGGTACTGTGCAGAGACCCCCTGCAGGGGCCAAGGGCAGGAGCAAGAGAACCTGCCGAAAGGCTACTGAACCAGTCTAGGTAAAAGTCTGTGGTGGCTCGGACCAGAGGAGTAACAGTGAAGGCGGAAGAAGAGTGTGGATTTCAGGTATATTCTGCAGAGGGAGCCAACGGGATTTGCAAAGGGATTAAATGTTGGGTATAATGGCACGAAAGGAGTCAAGCATGATGGCACAGACGCTGGCCTGAGCAACAGGAAGAACAGAGCTCCTGTGAACCAATAAATTGCCTTTCATGCTTAAGCCCATTTGAACTAGGGTTTTATCAGTTGGAATTTTTTTTTTAATGTTGAGTAATTCAGCGACTAACCAACAGGCCAGAGGGAGCCAGGTAGGAAGTAGAGAGGAAGGGACAGATCGGGGAGGACAGGAAGGAGCTCGACTGGAGGCAGCAGAGAGTGGGGCCTCGAGATGGAAGAATGAGGACTCTGCGATCGCCACCCCAGTTGCTGGGAGGATGAGCCTCGATCATGGGAAGCACAGGCTCAACTGAGTATGACTTTTCCTTTTTAATTTGAGGCACCAGCTGCTGGAAATGTGTGATTGGAGCCTCGGAGAGAAACCAGAGCTCCCAGGTGATACATGCTTTCAACAAGCCAAGCACAGGGCAAAGCTCATGTGTACTGCATTGTTAAGCATTGAAAAGCTTTGTCAGATTAGTGTCACTACTCCCATTTTACAGATGAGGAAATAGAGGCTCAGAGAATCTATGGGGCCTGCCCAGAGTCACACAATTAGAAATAGACTTGGACCCTCCCAGGAGAAAGTAAGTCTTTTGCCTGTAGGTGACATTATGAACCCCTTGGCTGGAGGTCAAAAGATACTGGCTCTTTGTGTGACCTTGGCAGCTCATCCTCCTCTCTGCGCTCTGCTTTTTCATCTGGGAAATGCCAGGACTGGGCTTGATGATCTGACTCACTCCTGTTCTGTCTTCAGAGGACCAGGATGGGCAGAAACAATCCGTCTGCCAGACAGCTTGGGCACCTACTGTGTGCAGCACTTTGTCTTAGGAAGAGACTGGAGGGAGGAGGGGCCTGGAGCCCACCTTCAGAGGACTCCCAAAATGCTGGGGCCTGGGAGCACAGTGCTGCTGCAGACAGCACTGCAGGGAGGGACCAGGGAGCCCAGCCAAGCTCCTGTGCACAAACCGCTCCCGGCATATGCTCCTCATTTCATACATCATTTGCAAGGAGCTGCAGCCATTTTGCAAAGTCTCTTCCTGCTCCAAGAGCATCTGGGCTTTGGCTTCTGTCTTTTCTGCTCCGTCTCCTGCCCTTTATGTTGTCCCCTTCCACTGCCACCAGCAGCCACAGGCAATACTTCTCTGTAAGTTTGGGAGATCCAGGTGGAGGTAAGCGGAGTAACTTTCCCCTGGATGGACTTGATGGTGTAAAGAGTGTGCATGGTCCAGGCAGGCCCTGGGAGACGCGCACTGCAAGGGTGGAGCGGGCGAGTAGTGTGAGTGATGCCTCTGCGAGGGTGCACTGGGTAAGATGAGGAACGGCTGCATTGGGATTCACTGAGTAACGCAAACACTGCCAGAGCTAGGCTCCCATGAGGAACTGTTATGATGCAGTGATGTGGAAAAATGTCCACGGTGTGGTCCACTGCAGGTTGGGAATATCGCCATCAGGTTAGGTTTCAGGGAGTAACTCGCTGTGTTGGAAGGGCTGGGGGATGTGAGTAATACCACTACTGGGGGCTTTGCAATGTGCAGAGAGGGCACACCCATGACTTGCTCAAGTTATCTCCAAGGCTTACTGCATAGTAGGTACTCAATGAATATTTGCTAAGCAAATGGATAAATGAACTGAGTGAATAACATGGCGCCCAGATATACCGAGTGATGGGACCTAACATTGTCAAGGACTCCTCCCAGCAGCACTGCCCCCAGGGCCTGCCCTGGACATCAGGAACCACAGATGCGATGGAAACGGATCATCTGACCCAATCAGAGGGACCCATTCCATCTTTCCTTCTCTCTCTCTTTCTTTATTTCTCTCTCTCTCTCTCTCTTTCCCTCTCCTGCTCACTCTCTGTCTCCTCTTTCAGTCTCTGGTTTTGTGGCTGGAAGGAAAATAAAAAAAGTTCCCCCCTTCCGTGTTGGAGCCTCTCACCAAGCCTGAGCTTCCTGAGCTTCCCCACAATCTTTCAAAAGCTGAGCCTGCAGCTCAGAGCCAAGGATGTGAGGAATTTGGGGCTCTGGCCTTCACCCACCCACAAGGACAAACCCCAGCCCAGCTACAGTAGCCATGTAGCCTGCTGGAGCCGATGTCAGACTCCAATCTGGCAGAGCCCACACATACCACCTCCTTGTCCTGGGGTGCCTACTGCCTGCCCTCTCCAGCCTGAACCCCAGGGGAGCCCTGAGCAACAGGGCTGCTGGGTTGTACTGAGGGCCTAATGCATATTCTCGTTCTTTCTCTATTCTTCCATTTGGTGGAGTTATTGAGGACCTGCTACGTGCCAGGCACACACTCAGACATGGGGATCTCACAGTGAGCCAAGCTGACAAGGTCCCTGCCCTTGTGGACCTGACATTCTGGTAGAAAAGAAAGCCGGCCAGGTGAGGTGGCTCACGCCTGTAATCCCAGCATTTTGGGAGGCCGAGGCAGTTGGATCACCAGGTCAGGAGTTCGAGAACAGCCTGGCCAATATAGTGAAACCCCATCTCTACTCAAAATACAAAAATTAGTCAGGCATGGTGGTGCGTGCCTGTAGCCCCAGCTACTCGGGAGGCTGAGGCAGAAGAATCGCTTGAACCCGGGAGGCAGAGGTTGCAGTGAGCTGAGATCTTGCCATTGCACTCCAGCCTGGGCAACAGAGCAAGACTCCATCTCAAAAAAAAAAAAAAAAAAAAAAGAGAGAGAGAGAGAGAGACAAGAAAGCCAATAAACTATCAACCAACCAAATGAATATGAGTATTTCAGGTGGCAAGAAGTACAACAAAGACAACACAAAGTTGTGCTGGCTTTTCTCCATTTCTTCCCCTGGCTTCTATTCCACTCTTTTCCTCTCTCTGATCTGCTCCATGCCCTGGGGCTGAGCCCTGTGGAATGCACCCCTGGGCTCCCTCGCCTCTGGCTGGCTTCTACTTGGGTTCAGGCAATGGAAGACCTCAGCAGGAAACCAGAGCACTGGAGGAGAGAAGTTCGTGTGTTTCTTCTCCTGCCCCTCCTTTCTATGTTGCCCAGGTTCTAGCAGTGGCTGCAAATTTCTGTGACTCTGGCTCAGCCCTCCTCAGGTTCTGCTAGCACATTTCCTCCCAGCCCCGCTCAGGCCCCAGGTGTGAGCATCTTCCCACAGTTGCTAGCTGCAGCGTCCCTTACCCTTGCTCACACTCTTCAGATTCCCAGCCGAGTGTGCCCTGCTATTCCTGCTGGGCCCCTGACCGATACTCAGGTAGATGGTATAGGATGTGCTAGGTGACAGGGCATGGTTGGGGAAGGCCTGTTCAGGCTTGGGTTGTTAAGGAATGGAAGGCTGGCCAGCATGTCTAGAAAGCAGTAAACGAGGGAATAAAGTTGGGATGAAATTCAAAACAGTTAACAACTGGCTTGGAACAGGCGCCATCCAATCAGAAGGGACCCAGGCAGTAAATGGCCATTGTGCCTACTGAACAAGCATCCTGGCTGATGAGAGAGGCAGTCAGGGGTGCACCAGTCAGGGTCCTGCAGACACCAATGGGTCATGCAAGCCCCACTTGCAGATTCCTCATGCAGTTTCTCCACTTCCTATCTGATGCCTTTCTCCCTTTCTCCAAGGGCCACAGCAAAGGAGATAGCTGGCTTGGCAGACGTTTCTCTGACAATTAGCCATGTGGGCAAACCTTGAGTCCTGGAGGCACTTCTAAAAGGTATGCTGCTATGGGTTCTGGCTCCAGGCCCAGAGAAGTGTTCAAGAGAAGCCTGAAAATAAATACAGCTCGGAGAGGTTGCATGACTTACCCAGGACTACACAGCCAGGTGAGGAGACAGGCGAGGAGAGTTTAATAAAGACACACTTTACACAAGTGTGGATGAGGAAGTCTCAAGGGTGAGGCAGAACTGCAGGACTGTAACGATCCCATGGAAGATGGCAAAGAGAGACCGCTGTTACTAGACGCAGACAGAGTTGTGCAGAGAGGGCTGCCTTGAAAAAAAACTGGGACCTTCCCTCGAGGACCACACGTAAGATGCGGTGGCCCTAGGGGAAAGCATCAGAGAAACCTAAGTCCCAACCCAGCCCTCCTCCCTGCCCCCAGTCTCCTCATAGTGATATCCACTGGCCAGTGCCACCCAGGAGCCAGAGAATGTCCGTATGGGTCACCCTCCCGAAGCCTAGAACAGGACGAGAAGGATGGAGCCTGGATCCTGAGAGGCAAATGGGAAATCTCCAGCCCCTAGATCATGTCACACCTTGAAAGTCATGCAAGTGGGAAAATACTGGGAAGGAGAGTGACAAAAGCACATCTGGACCTTTTACCTCCATCCACAGAGAGATGACAACAGGCTCTGCTCATGACAGCCTGGACCAGACACCTCCCAGAAGCATGTGGTGATGCTGGTTGGGAGAAAGAAGGAAGCTGGGAGTACCTCCTGAGGAGCCCAGCCCCCCATGACCAACCAGCTCAGAGAACCCAGGGACCCCAGCCCATGAGAGGAAAACTCGCTGGGCCCTGAACCCCACGAGTGTGGCACACAGGACCACCCTGGATGTAATGGGATTTGGCTTCCCTCCACCAGGTAGGCAGCCTTCAGAAATCAGAAAATGCCCAAGGCTTTCCTTGAGAGTCTCCTGCTAAGCTACAGAGGAGGAGCGGAGGAGGAGTCAGAAACCCTCCCAGACCCAGCTTTGCCAGGCTGAGAAGTGGAGAGGTGGTTTTGAAAACCTACCCACACGTTCCCTTCTCCCAACAATCATGAGGGTTAAGACAGAGACGCAGAAGAAAGAGAGCAATGCCTTTGTCTATTCATCTGCAGGAGTGGTCAGGGCACCCAGACAGGAGGACAAACTCCAGACCCCAGCGGGTTCGACAGGTGCTTGGAATTTGCAATCAACAGGGCTTCCAGAAGATTCTACAGGACCTCCAGAAGAATCTAGGGGTTGAATTATTTTGTAGCTTGAATGTTGGGTCAAGAAAATCCCTAGACTTGGAATCAGAAGTCTGGGGTTCTAATGATAGCCTGCATGTAGCAGGTGCACACAAACATGGTTTTAAGGCAAGAGAAAGGAAACTGATAACATGGGATATCTTGCCACAGCTCCTCATCTGACCTGTGCATGAGCCAAGCCCTGTCTCTACAAATGCACCTGATGTCCTTTTTCACATTATCTCAGCAGGAGCCTGAGCCAGGTATTATCCCATTTCACAGAGGAAGAAACGGAGGCTCAGGGAGATTAGATCCCTCGCCCCAGTCCTGCAAGCTGGTCAGCACTGGAACCAGGAGGCAAGCCCAGGTCACTGGCAGTAAAAGCATGGGCCCTCCACCACCAGAACTCCTATCTAAGAGGAGAAAGTGCAGCCCCAAAGCCTGGGTTCCCTCAGCAAATGCTGGAGTCTCCAAAAGAGTTCAGACGATTCTGGGTTCCACAACTCCCCGCCTCCTTTATTACAGCTTGATGCTCCTGTTCCCAGACTCACTAGGCAGAGGCTGGATCCTGCCTGATTCATTCCTTTAATCAGAGCTGAAGCAGCTTCCTGAAGAACACTTAGACCCTCGTTAAAATTAAGTCATTGCTTTAATAACCACAGGGCAGAGATGGCTGCAGCTGGGAACATGTGAGCTCTCAGCATTGCCCATGGGTCTTGATGAGCTGGGCACTGCCATGGGATACCAGGCGCTCCAATTTCTCCGTTTCCTATCTGATGCCTTTCTCCTTTTCTTGCAGGGCCACAGCAAAGGAGACAGCTGGCTTGGCAGGCATTTCTCTGACAGTTAGCCATGTGGGCAAACCTTGAGTCCTGGGGGCACTTCTAAAAGGTATGCTGCTATGGGTTCTGGCTCCAGGCCCAGAGAAGTGCTCAAGAGAAGCCTGAAAAAAATACAGCTCAGAGAGGTTACATGACTTGCCCGGGAGCACACAGCCAGCTAGAGGGAGCACAGGGTCTTAAACCCAAGTCTGTATAAAGCTTAAACCCAACTCAATAAATTCGTCCCACCTCATCACGTGGCCTCAGTGTGTCTTCATGGGTCCCGCAAATGCGCCTATTCCGGGGACAAGTGCAACCTCACCTGGGAAGACACCTATCATTGTTACTCACTAGCTCTGCAAGTCGAGGTAAATTGCCTGACTTTTCTGTGCCTCCAATTCTTCATCTGTCATACAGGATATCAGATCATTGTGAGCCTTGAATGAGATAACAAATGTGCAAATGCTCTGTCTATGGTAAAGCTTGGTATACGTTGAGGATAAGTGGGCCTACAGGAAAAGGCAGATTCCAGCAAACATCAGGGCAGGGATGGGGGAACATTAGGGAAGAGCAGGGGGAGAGGCTGTGAGCTGGGACATGATGAATGGGCACCTACACATTCCTGGGGGAGAAGCATGTAGAGATCTGTGAGGCGGGAGCCCAGGGCTCTGGGAAAGATAGGCACTCTGGCTGGACCACGCAGGGCTGGAGCAGGGGCAACCTGGGGAGTGAACAGTGAGTACCTAGAGATCAAGCTCCTCCAGGACGAAGCAAGAAGTGGCCAGAGTCGGGCAAGCTGTGGCTGGCCTGTGCACCGCGATGGCCATATCTCTTGCCCTCTGAGCCTTGGTTTCCTCTCTGTACCATGGAGGTAACAGATCTACTTTACAGGGTCATGGTAGGGATTGGCAATAATGGATGTAAAGTGCCTGACATACAGTAGATGCTCAGTAAATGGTTTCCATTGTTATCGTGATGATGACTATGATGATTAGCAAATATCTCTGAATCGATTTCCTAGACTATAATGTGGAAATGATCAGATCTATGTCACAGTATTCTTGGAATGCTAAAAGGTCATAGTCTACCTGAGACTGCCAAGCACAGGGCCTTATGCACAGCAGGTGCTCAACAATCTATTCTCCCCTTCCTTTTTTTTTCTGACCAATGGACAGGCGTGGAGCCTACAGACAGACATGGTAGGAAGATAGGCTTTGGTTCCATCCTAGAGGTCCCAGCCTCCTTTGAAAGGTAGTGAGCTCCCCAATCCTGGGAGACATCCAAGGAGAAGTTAGATAACTTCGTGACAAAAATTGGTCACTTTCCTTTCATTGGTGAAGGAGGGTGACAAATTTCAGGCAAGGAGCTGAACTCAAGGCCTTGCAGCTTAGGGGATGCACAATCCTACAACTGCGGGTTCCGATGTCACTGGACTGCCCACCCCAGGCCTATCAGAAACATAGCCTTGGATCTGGAGTCCAGAGATTGTAGGCTGAATACTGGCTCAGCTTCTTCCATTTCCTCAGGACCTGCATCTAGCAGGTGAGCAATAATCCATGTTTCTCCAAGACAGGATGGAAGCCTACCTCTCTAGCTGCCCACGAGGTAGAGTCACACTCAGACATCTGTAGGAATAGCACAGCACTCCCATCCCTCCAAATTCCTTTGGAATGTTGGGAACTTCCCTAAATTAGCAGAAGGGCAGAAGCTCCTCCAAAACCAGGCAGAGGATGGCCTGGGCCCTCATGCAGAGGAGCACCTGAGGCTTCCCAGCACCTTCCCTATACCCGGGCAGCACCAGCCCAGCCCCAGCAGGTGTGTTTGGAAAAGCACATCCCAAGTCTCACCCCATCCATGTTCCCTGGCTCAATTACAGGCTCAATTTTGTTTTCTGTTTAATCCCCAAATCAATATGTGTTCATACATATTTAATCGGGAGACTGTTTTTATTGGAGTGGGGATTAGTTTTACATCTTTCTCCCCACTGCTTGGAAGGCATCCGCCACTCACCAGAAAGATGAGTGGATGAATGAGGAAGAGGCCCACGTGCAGGCCAGGCTCAGCCCAATGCCTGGGCCAAGTCAGAAACGCTGAGAGCACCGCTCCTGCAGCTGGCATCCCTGCCTCTTGGGGCCAGGGTCCTGCTGCCTCCCAGCCTCCTCTCTGTGGGGCTGAACCTGCAGCCTGTTCCTCACTTCCCAATCCCTGCCATAAGTTCCTGCTCAGGGATGGTCCCCCAGGGGTCCTTCCAGGCCTGTTCTCCAGGAGCCAGGAGAGCAAGGGCCAACTGCCTGTTAGAGGTCAGAAAAGAAGGTCACCCTCAGCCTTGCCTTTCAGAAGTAATAGATTTCTCCTTCCAACTCTGAGTCAAGGCTGAACAGAATAAATTATCACCCTTTCACAGTGTCATCACGGTCACACTCAGCCCCAGCTGCCATCTGCTTCTTCACCAGCCTCCCCACCTAGCCAAGCTGGAAGGAAGGAGAGGACACGTGGACAGGTAGGTCACTGCACTGGCCAGAGAAGAACAAGGGCAAGAGCACCCTGAGGCCCGGAATGAGAGAGAGGAAGCCAGGGCAAACATCTCAGCGCCCCAGTTAAAACAGGCGTAAAACGGCAGGCGTGTGTCAAACCAGCTACACAGCATCTCATTTAATCCTCATCCTATCTCTAAGAGACAGAGCCTCTTCTCATCATCTGCATTTTACAGAGGAGGAAGCTGAGGCTCAGTGGGATTACAGGTCTTGCCCAAAGCCTCACAAACAGGAAGTAGCAGATCCTGGACTTGAGCCACACCACAGTGCTGCTTTTCGCTGTGGGCACTGCCCTCTCTCCAGTATACAACAATCTCCTCCTCAACACAAGCTAGGGGGTCATTCAAGGTGATATCTATAGGCAATGAGATTTGGGGAGCACCAGTTATTGGCTGGAAATTGCCAGTCACCAAAGAACCTGGGGGCGTTGGGTGTGGTCAGCACCACCGCTCATAGCCACCATCACTCTCCTGTCTCCTCATTGACCTCATGCCCAGCGTGCCTGCTGAGCACCTCCACCTGGTCTGTGTTAGGAGCTGGGCTACCTGGAGGAACAAAGCCAGGCATGGTTCATCTCTCACTCGACTAACAGACTGTGGGCGAGGTGTGCCTGCCAGCAGAGCCGAGGTCCTGGAGAGGGTGCCCCTGCCTGGGTTTCCCCATGTCCCCGAGCCTTGCCTGCCCATCACCTGGCTTCCTGCAGCTCTCTTCAGCCGGGGCACCCCAACACACAGTCTAAGGAATGCCCTGCGCCTCTCCTTCTGAGAACTCACCCCGTTGGCAACTGTCTGATTGCAAAGACCGGGTCTGTCTTATCCACCACAGGATCTTATTCATTGCTGGAGTAGAAAAAAATTTGGGGAGGAGGAAAGAAGGAAGAGAGGAGAAAGGACAGGAGGGGGAAAGGAAACGAGGGAAGGAAAGAAGGTGAAATCTGAGAGAAAAGGAATCAGGGGAGAGGGAGATAACAAGGGAGAAGGGAAGAAGGGAAGAAACTTGGCCTTTTTTTTGAAGACAGAGTTTCGCTCTTGTGGCCCAGGCTGGAGTGCAAGGGCGCAATCTCGGCTCATTGCAACCTCCACCTCCTGGGTTCAAGCGATTCTCCTGACTCTGCCTCCTGAGTAGCTGGGATTGCAGGCATGCACCACAACACCCATTTTATATTTTTAGTAGAGATGAGGTTTCTCCATGTTGTTCAGGCTGGTCTCGAATTCCCAACCTCAGGTGATCTGCCCACCTTGGCCTCCCAAAGTGCTAGGATTACAGGTGTGAGCCACCATGCCTGGCAAACTTGGCCATTATTGAAAGACCAGATGCACCCTCAAAGGCCCCTCACTTCCCTCTCACTCTGGGCTGAAGTTTAACTTGGTTCTCAGAAATGTGCTGAGAAGGTAAACCAAGTAGACCCACTGCAGTAGGAAAGAGTTAAGTATTTCAGGATGTTCCAAAAGGAGAGCTGTCAGCTTAGCTGAAATAACCTCTTCATAGAGGTCAGGGGCTGATGCCTCTCTTCTCAAAGCTGGAGGGGCAGAATGGACTCACATCTGATGACACCATGAACTTAACAAAGGATTGGGCCAAGGCACCCGGAGAGTTCTTCTGGCCGAGAAGCCTGTGGCTGGTGCTCGAGAACACATAGAGCTCCACGTTGGGCTTCAGCCCTTCTCAAGGCGCTGGTGCGTCTCCTGCTGGCCACCTTTTCCAAGCACGTTCTCAGGATGGCCAGCTGGACAGGCCGGTGTGACACTGGGGCCGCCTGCGGCCGGCGCAGTCACTCTCTGCTCACATCAACCACTTGCCAGCCCGTGTTTGACGACGGGTTAATTCCTGAACAAAGCACATAACGTAGGCAGTGTGATTCCTCATTTAGCTGTCAGATTGGGATAAAAAATGTGTGAGAGAGAAAACCCAAGGGAAAAAAAAATTGGATAATGATGAATTGTGACTGAATGCTCCAAAGAAACACAAGTCGTCTCCCCCATCGTGTTGTGCCCGCTGTCACTTAATTTGAAAATACTCTAAGTGTGCAGGGCCTTCTCCTTGGCACTTTTCAGCTCTTCCCGAGAAGAGCCGGTCCGCCTTTGTCACCAGTGTCACTTCCTCTGCAAATATAGCAGTGCATCAAAGGCCTGGGTGGGAACGCTGGCCAAGACGCCCTCCCGTGGCCCCCCACGCAGCAGCGCCTCTCGTGCCACACTCCGAAGAGACGCCTTTGCACTGCAGTATTCTAATGCCATCATGCCTGCTCGCTCAGGAGGGAACGAGGGAGGGAGAAGAAAGAGAAACAAAATAATGCTTTTGCTGTGATAACTGTCAGCTCTGCCTGCGTCTAAAAAGAACTTGTTGTTTTGCAAAACGGAACATTATCCAAATGCACAGAAGCAATAGATTGAAGCCAGGAGGTTTCCAAGATCAGAAGTTGTCTGGCTGCCCTGGGAGTGGAAGCAAACATTCGTGTCCGGACGTCTCCTCGCACCCACAAGGACGAGTTGAGACATGAGCCACCCTGGGAGCCTCCTTGGGACTTTGGGCAGTGCCCTTTCCCGGAGAATAGCCAGGAACTATATGCTTTGGCCAAGGAAGCTCAGCTCCCAAGCAACCTCCAAGAACAGGCAGGAGATACGTTGGATCTGAAGGCAGGAGGTGGGACACGATGACCTTGAGGGGCTCAGCCTGCCTGAGGATGGCCTGTGGCTTCTTGAACACTAGCAAGTTTAAATGACATGCTGGGTGACCTTGAGAGGGTCCTCTCCTTCTCTGAGTGCCTGGTTGCCCATCGTGGAAGAGGAAACTGGCTTGGACAACCTCCAGGTCTCCCTCAGGGGTTCAAAGCAGCAGGCTTTTGGGACTGGCCCCACAGTCCAGAGGTTGCCTAGAATGTGATCTCCCACTGGGGGGTAGATTGTTCCAAAGCTTTCTGGAGAAGACGTGGAGGTGGCTCATGTAATGGGAGGGGAAGATTAGACGTTTCATTCCAAGGTGAATTCCAACAGTGGTCCATTGAGTGTGAACCAAACAGCCTCACAGCAACTCCCGGAAGCAGGAATTATTCTGCCCATTTTAGAGATGGGGAAACGGAGGCTCAGCAAGGTCGACTGACTTCCCCAGAAGTCTAGAGTCATGCCTGTCACTCTCTCATGCCAACATCGCTCCATCACCAAGCCCTTAGTTCCACCTCCAAAATACCTCTGGACTCTGCCACACCTCTCCACCTGCATTGCCACCACTGAAATCCAAGCCACCACCATCCCTCCCAGGAATTGCCATGACAGCCTCCTAACTGGTCTCCCTGCCTCCAGTCCAGCCCCCCACCATCAGCCAAAGAGGTGTTGCATTTCTAAAATGCAACACCATGTCACGCCTGGTTAGACCCCCAGGATGAAATCCAGCTTCCTTCCAAGGTCACTCAACACCCCTCACAGCCACCAGCCACCTCTGTAGCGTCATCTCTTACCACTTCTTCCTCACGCTCCAACCCCAGCCATCTGACCCACTCTGGGCTTTCCCCAAGAGGCAAGCTCTCTTTGCTTCTGGGCCTTTGCAGATGCCAATCTCCTTGCCTGGTGCACCCTTTCCTCTCTCTCCCCTTCGGTTCTATCACCCTTCAGAGCTCCCATAGATGTCACCTCCTTCAGGAGCCTCTGTGAACCACCCCCTGCCCCCAGGTTAATTTCCAAACCCCCCTGTATTATTCCAGAGCTCCCTGCACGTTCTACCAAAATGGCCTATGTGCTGTCTGGGACCCCCACTGGCTCTGAACGCCAGAAACGCCTTATTTATCATCACACCCTGAGTACCCAGGACCATTCCTGGCACACAGTAGGCACTCCAGAACTATTTGCTGGATGAATGACTGACTGAATGAATAAGTGACTAAGAGCATGAACGACACAGTCAGAGTGAGCTTTCCTTCTTCACATATCCAAATGTGTAAAAAGCACCAGGCAAGTCCATCAATAAGGCAGGCACTCGCTCCTCGCAGCCTGTCCTTGGCTGGGAGTTGGGTGATAGATTTCCAGAGGTGATGTATGGGCGCCTGAGAAGGGCGGAGTGGATGCATGGAAGAATAGAATATAGATTTCTATAGATTAATCATTTGTCATTCCTGCCACTTGGCGCTCTCTCTCTCTCACACACACACACACACACACACTCACACTCCTTCCCTACCCAGGTCTCTCCCTCCAATCCAAAGAATCACAACTCACACTGCCCTTGGAGCATGCATCAGGGGCCCACACACTCACAAACACACACACCCTAAATATCCCAGACACATTCAGAGAGACACTTCAAACCCTCAAACACACAAACAAGTACTCTGCACCGAATCTTCCTTCACAGCTTCCCTCCCACCCCACCTAGGATACACATGCATGCACATGTGTGGGCGTGCAGGTGCGCCCTGACTCTGACACACACAGAGAAGTACACACATGCTCCTCTACACAGAGTATGTAAGAGTGCACACTTACTCTACACACACACATAGGTGCACACTTAGAGACATACGCTTACTCTTACACACTTCTATGTACACAGAGGTGCACACTTGCTCATACACACCCACATGTGCACACTTGCTCTGACACACACAGGCACAAATCTGCTCTCATTGCCTTTACTTGTTCACATTATTCCCAAGCTCCCATCTGTCTTCCTTACAGAGCTGTGAGCCCCTTCAGGACTGAGGTCAGGGCTCTGAGAACTCACTTCTTTCTCTTAGGGGAGAAAACCACTTCTCAGACCCTCCCTGAGGTCCAGCTCTACCAGGCCCTGAGCTTCTCCTCCTCAGGGGCCCCTCTGTCACCCTAGTGAGTTCACCCCCATGCCCCATAAGGCAGGTGCCTGTTCATCTATTTCTTGTGTTGGGTCCCCCACATTGCAGGTAAATTGCTGAGGAGAAGGCCAAGGTGAGCTCAGGGTGGGCTCCCCCAGTTACCTCTGCTGGCCTTACCAGTTGGGTATATGTGGTTTCACATGTGCCCTGTAAGTTGCTTTCTGCAGTATGCAGAGTTGCTGAGGAGGAAATTCTCTTACATCCCAACTGAAAGGGGAAAGGCCCCGAGCCCAGCCTTTCCCTGGCCAGTCACTCCAACTAGTGCTGGGAAGACGAAGCTCAAAGGAATGCCTCTTCCCCAACTTTCCAGAGGCCCCTGCACCTGCTCTCCCAGAGACCCTGTCTGCCCTCCCTGGAACTCTAGGCGCCCCAAGGCACCTCTGCACCTTGTGGGACCATGCCCTCTACTCCAAGTGCTCACAGCATCTCCCAAAGATCCCCACAAATGCCTCCTGGGGTCGTAGATACAGAGCCTTCATGCATTTCTCCCAAGTTCAGAGCTGTTATGAGACACACACACAGAGTCCTCCAGCCTGCAGACCCACAAACTATGTGAGTTCCCTGTGTTCACTGAATCCTTTGGAGTTATCCTGAGCTGCCCCCTTCTGCCTCAATAGCACTTGAAGATTCTCAGCTTCTGCCCTGTTCACTCTCGTAAGCCCTCCTTACCCACAAGTTCCCCCATACTCCCTATCCCGGTCATCTGCATAAACATGGAGTTTTTACCTTGTGCTGCCAGAAACCTAGCCCTTGGCCCTCCTCCAAGCCTCCATCCTGGCTTCTGGTTATTAGAAACTAAACCCCTTAAATGTCTTACCCTCCCCAAAGCTCAGAAACCTAGGGACTCAGATCCCTACCTACTCCCAGAAGGGAGCTACTCCTGAATTGCACCTGTCAGAGCACAATCAAAATGTCAGTACCCCAGAACTTAAAGTATAAGAATTTAAAAAAAAAAAAAAAAAGAATAAATAAAGGAATTCTGATTTTTCAGGAGTCAGGAATCCAGATTTTCTGGCAAAATATTCTTTGTGATATTGATTAATACATAAAAAAACAAAAACACAAAAAACAGGGTAGAAAAAAATGTCAGTCATTACTCATTCATTTATTCACTCAAACTCTTATTATTGGCTCTGAGTTGTGTCCAAAAAGATGATCAGTGCCTCTACCGGGGACCCTGCCTCATGGAGCTCGCTCTCCATGGAGACCCAGACACTCACAGAAGAGCCAGATCTAAGGGCAGAGATATGACATAGGAACAGGTCACTGCTGGCTGCAGGTCGATGGGCAATGACTCCTGCACAGATCCAGGGGCACCATCAAGACTTAAGAAGAGGCCAGGCACAGCGGCTCATGCCTGTAATCCCAGCACTTTGGGAGGACAAGGTGGGAGGATCACTTGAGCTCAGGAGTTTGAGACCAGCCTGGGCCACATAGTGCGACTCTATCTCTACACAAAATAAAAATAAATTTTTAAAAAGATCTAGGAAGAAAAACTTCCAATAAGGGACCATCTGGTCCAAGTCTCTACTCCCAAGAATGATGGATCCCAAGCCTGCCAAGCAGAAGGGAGCAACCTCCAACCAACCTCCATCTCTGCACCCACCCCAGAGATGCAGCAAATATAACCAGCCCTTCCTGACCAGGTCTGGTTGGTTCCCCACTTACATGCCACATACCAACTGCCACACCAACTTCATAACTTTCTGAAGGACTGGAGGGGAACCTAGGGGCATGCACAAACCCACACAGGGGACACCACATGGCTCAAAGAGGTCATTATTTCCTCCTAGCAGTCCCTGATTATATGCCTGGGGGAGGAGGCCCCAGAATGCAGGAACCGTAAGCTCCTTAGACCCCTGCCCCAGGAGGGGCTGTCTGGTCTGTGGGGGGCTTCTTGTGCCCCTTCTACTAGACTCAGTTTCCTGGACTCTCTTTTTCCTTCGTAGAGATCCCTCCATGACAGCATCTCTGTGGATGCTGAGACTGGGGCAGAGGATTGGGGTGGTACACAGAACTACCTTCCATTGCCTTTGATCTCCATCACATTCAAGCTGCTTCAGCATCCAGCGGCCTCTCTCTGTCATCTCGTCTCCCTTTGAAGTCCTTAAGTAAAGATGGCTATAGATTACAGCCACTTCAGCCGCCTGGAGCGAGACCTTCTCAGGCTGCCTTCCCTTTGCCACTAGCCTGTCTGTTACATCTGGGGGTTCCTGAAGCCCCTGCTCCAGGCTGGCCAATGCCAAGGCTTCTCCCTTTCACAAGTCCGGGGCATTCGTGCAGTAATGACCCAGCATCTCTTTGTTTGCCTTGCTCCCACGAGACAGCTCTGCAATGACTTTGCCAGCTCTCCAAGCACTACCTTGAGCATCCCTGGGGTTGTAACCAATGGCCCCAAAGTTTCCACGAATGGTTTTAGGAACTCTCCGTGGTGCTGGAGTAAGGTGCCACATCACTGTCATCTGAGAGTTTAAAATCAACCTCCAAATTATGGTCTGCTCAGTTCTGCACTGAAAAGGAAGATGGCCAGCATCTTTCTCCTCTTTCTATTACAACTTTGATTTTCTCTGGGAAAATTGCCTCTTCTCCATCCTTACCGAGGTCCTTCCTCTTCCTCTTCTCTCTCTCTCTCTCTCTCTCTCTCTCTCTGTCTCTCTCCCCTTCCTCTCTCCTCTCTCCTCTCTCCACAGGCTTCTCTACCCTTCTTTGTAGTTTAATGCTTCCAGTGCTACCTCTGACATGTCGCTGGAAACCAGAGAAAAGTTTTCAAAGCACAAATCACACCACTCCTCTGCCTTAAACACTTCAGTGTTTTACTATCGCTTCCACTGTAAAGAATTAAACTCCTTAACTGCTTCACATGTGCTGCCATCCCAGCCTCATCCTACTGACCCTCTTTGCTGTCCTACTACTGTCCCTTGCTCCCTCTCTGGGGTGGACTTTTGCTCAAATGTTCTCCTCCTCCCTCATTGTAAGGAATTCACCCCGCAGAGCTCAGCCCACCTAGCACAGCCTGCAGGAAGCTTTCTCTGGTCCCACCATCCAGGTTAGGTCCTCCTAGGATTACTTTCTTAGAAGTGTTCTCCTTTCCTTCAAAGCACTGACCTTGGTTTTAGTTAGTCACTCATCTGTGTGGCTATTTGGCTAGTATCTGCCCCACAATTTCATGATACAGAGAAAAGACCTTACCTGATTTTATTCAGAGTCATCACCAAGGGCTGACCACCACCTTGACCTTCATGGGCACTCAATACATATCACTGATGGAATGAATGAATGAATGAATGAATGGCTGAGAAAAGGCTAATCACTGTGGGCTTGACAAAGCTGGTAGCCCCCAGCCAGGTCATCTCAACACTCCAATCATGCCATTTGATCAGACCAAACACAAGATTGGCTCCTCAGAGAAGAGATAAGAAACAGCTCCTCTTCTCAGCCCCACTTTGATTACTCAGAGCAGTGCCACGGAAGATCAAGTGCACAGACCTGGATTCAAGTCTTGATGTCAGCTCCTCCTGAAAAATCCACACTCTATGAAATAAAACAATAATTGCAAAAGACCTGTGCCAGTAACCCCAGAACTTCACAGACCAGCCCTCCTCCTGGTAGGTCTCAGCTTGCACGAGCCACCTTTAAAACCAAGGCCACAGAAATGGGTAGACCAGGAAAATTCTAGGAGCCCATAAGAGATGGTGCTAAAAAGAGCCAGAACCTGGAAATCCAGACCCTTAGCTTCAAATCCGATATTCACTCTCCCAGAGCATGACCTGGGGTTGTCATCTCCCTAACTTGTTCCTGTCCCCAAGCCCTTCGGGAGCAAAGAGCTCAGAGCCTAAGCCCTTGGATATTTCCCCCTCCTCTGAGGGTGGAAGTGGCTGTCAGCCCACTCCTGGGTCCACACCCACTCCCCCAGCACATGCCCCATCACCCCAGCTCTGGCTTTTGTTCTAGAGAAATCATGTTCTTAGATTCTGCTAGAAATTAAGAAGCACTCTACTTGGTTAGTCACCCCTGCATCACTAAACCAGGGGAAAGAACCTGCTTCTTGTCTTCCAACTCTCTCCTCCAAAGGCCTTTTCAAAGGGAAAGGGAAAACCCACACAGCGACACCCCCTTGCAGCTCCAGGCGCTTTAATGAATTCCAGCCTTCAGGGAGAACGACGGTTGTGTTAACGGTGCTGGTGAAAAATGAGGGGAGGAACAGGGAAGCAAATTTCTTTTTATTGACTTTTAGTGAGCTATTTAATCCAAACAGCTCATTATCTGCAATATAAATATACTATATAATGGATTTTGCAATAAGAACAATTAGTTTTGCAATTAGCATGAGAATAAGCTCTCCCCAACTGCAGAGAAGGTAAGACCTAGGCATTGGGGGTTGGGGAAAGCTGGGTTGGAGGAAGGATGAGAGGGAGAGAAGTAAGAAAGCAGCCTTCCAGGTGGAGAGGGCAGAGCCCTACCCCCTTGTCCACTCCACATCCCAGGATGGTCCTGGATCTGCAGGGATATTGCCAATAGACAAGATGGGAGAGTCACATTGGTTAAAACATAGGCTTTCAGCAGAGCTGGGCTCAAGGCTTAGCTCTGTCACTTACCAGCTGTGCAACCCCAGGCAAGTCACTAAAGCTCTCTGCAACTCAGCTTTCTCATTTGAAAAAATGGACATCACAATAGTACTTCTTTATGGAGTTGTTATGAGGGATGACATAGGGTGATGTACCAGTCTTTAGCAGAGAGTACATCTTTGATGAATGCTTCTGAGGGTGCTGAGCTGGGATTTCTTTGCATCTCCTTGGCCAACCTCCAGGTAGGAAGGAATCATGTCTGTCTTGCTCACCACTGAATCCCTGGTGCCTGGTCCGGTACAGAGTGGGCACTTAATAAATATTTATTGAATAATTGTTGTTAAGCAAAGGAAATTCAATGGCTGCTTGGCCCAGTGCCTAGAACATAGTAGGCACTTCATAAATATTCCTTGAATAGATGCTGCTAAGTAAACGAAACTCAGCAGCCACTTCCCTCCTGTCACAGGGCAGCAGCCTTTTCTCAGGAAGCCTTGCAGACAAGCATAGTGGCAAAATCAGTCTGCAAAACAAAGTGCTCTCTGCAGACCCCTGTCCAGACACCGTTTCATGAATTTCCGAGCCCAGCTGTCTCTGCCTTCTGCCTTAGAGTCAGGGCATCCCACCAAATGTCCCTTTTTCTCTGTGGCCCGGTGCCTTCCTGAACATAGCTGGGGTTCAGCCCTGTCCCTCCAGCTGCTCCCAGTCTCCTGCCCCTGCCCTGGACTGGAATGTTGGACACACTGGAGTTCATAGGCAATGGGAGAAGTGCTCGCATTGTATTTCAAAAGCAAAAGGAGAAGGCGTTGGGATTTTCTAAATAATCCCCAAACACAGGTAAGCACAGTAGTGAAAGCACTGACACTTAGACAGACACCTTGGGTTTGTATCCAGGAGCTCCATTTCCCAGCTACGTGACATTGGCAGGATCTTTGATCTTGTTTGACTCATCCATAAAATGGGAATCATAATAATGTTCCTTATCACCTGGAGTTTGGGGAGCATTAGATGCGACATCCATGGGAAGCACTAGTGTTTGTCCCGCAGTAAGGTCTCATCAAATGTTAATTACCATTGCGGTTACTATCTTCCACGGTGGATTATCAAGACCACACATAGACCACATGCCTGGGACCCAACTCCACTGCTTCCTGTCCTCTCTCCAGCAAGCGTTGCTAAAGGTGTTTTACCTTGGTCTCAACCAGGTAGCAGGTTCACTTTCAGATCCTTCACACACAATGGCATCTAAGCCTCATGCCTCTGTGAGTTGGTTTAGGAATCGTGCACGTGAGGAAGTCAAGCCTTAAAGGGGTTCAGGGCTTGTTCAAGGTCATGCTGCTGGCCACTGGTGGAGCCTGGACTCAGCTCCAAATCTCTCTAAGTCCACCCTCTTCTCCAGGAGCTAAATGTGATTCTGAGGAAACGAACAAAAGCAGGAAAGAAGGGAGTCCTTTTATGCTCACACTTAGTCCCCAGACGCTTTGTCTCGGGCCCTGCTGAGTTGTTGCTACAGTGGCAGGAGCAGGACGTAGTGGAGGAAAGAGGACAGGCCGTTAACTTGGAGTTCCAGGATCCCCCCAAGTCAACCTGTGGGACACACGGTCTAGCAATATCCAAAGACAGACTTCCTGTACTCACCAAGGAGCTCCTGATCTTAGGCTGAGGCTCAGTGGCCTTCAGCTTCCCACGGTGGCCAGCTGCAGAGGGATACTCAAACATGTAGCACACGCACAAATAAACAGGCAGAAAGTGAAGCTTCCCTGTGCAAGAACACACCGACGAGGAAGGTTCAGGTACAGAAGGAACCCTGCTGAAGAACGAAGGTGGTGAGAGGTCACCCACTCATAAGCCAAATGGTTTCCCTCTGGATGCAATGGCCAAGAATGTTGGCTCCAAGGATGCCCAGCCCCAGGCCAAGCCGCAGTTCCGTTATTTGTCTGTTCCATGATTTTGCACTAGTATCTTGTTCTTTCTGGGCCTCAGTTTCCTCACCTGTAAAGTGGGTATAGTAATTACTTCCCAAGAATGGGGCAAGATAAGGCCTGGGAAATGCAAACACTCTCTTGGCACCTATCCAATGGCAGTGCTCACTGTCACTATCACTCTTGGAAAGACAGGGGCCGTGGGTGGCATCTTGCCCTCTCCCAGTCTCAGCTTCCCACCTGTGTGAGACATTGGGCCTGGTGGTGTCCAGTGCCTGGACCCTTCCTCCTCCCCCTGCCCTTGCCCTCGCTCCCCCTCACAGCAGCCTCCCTGGAGCTGTCTGCGTCGCGTCCGGCTGGACCCGGTGGCCCCTTCTCGGGAGAGCAGAACGGAGTGCTGTTAGTCACGGTGTGGAGAAGTGCAATCCATCCGAGGAGGCCAGCGGGACGAGGAGAGGTCATCTCCATTACAAACTGGCTGTGATTAAGCCATTACTTACCGTAATGGGATCCTTTCAGTCGGAGGTGATGCCTGCCACAGCCGATAAGCCGCAACGGCCACCGTGGCCCGGCAGGCTGCAATAACACAGGCTCTCCCCTCTGTGACAGGTTCAAGCTCTCACGCTCATCGAAAAGTCCATTTTCCAGCACAACTGGGTACACTTCCCCATGACAAATGCCTGTTCGCCTTTAATCTGTTACAAGCCAAAGAAGCCCAAAGGAAGCACTCCATCACAGGAAGAATGTTTTTATAAGTGTGCTCTTTGAGGGCCCCGAGTGAGGGGCTGCGGCAGCACAGGGACGCGGGATGACTGCACATTTACGAGGGTGGCAGGGATGGGGCACACGCAGGTCCAGAACTGCCGCCAGGAGGAGGGGTGTGCCCATGGTGTGTGAGTTTGGGGTGAGTGTGGGGGTTCACACAGGCGTGTGGAGGTGTACCTTCATGTACCTGTCCTTGGGGAGGGTGTGGGGGTGTCCAGGAGGGTGTAGGGGTGTCCACGTGTGCTCATATGTGTGAGTGCACACATGTGTCTGTGAGCAAGGGTGGGAGGGTGTTAATATCTTTGACATGTGAGGAGATAAGTTTGGGGTGGTGGGGTTCAGATATGTGTTCAGGATCCTGGAGCTTCTGCAAGCATATAAGAGTAGAGGTGTGTGAGTGTGTGTGCGCTTGGATAAGGGCCTAGGTGTGTGTCTCTGGGTGTGTGTGTGTGTCCCTAGCTGAGGGCCGAGTAAGTGTGGGTGTGCCTGCCTGTTGGGGATGTGCGTGTGTATGTGTCTGGGTGAGGACATGGGTATGTGTGTGTCTAGATGTGTGATGTGTGTCCCTGAGTAAGAGCCTGGGTGCATGTGAGTCTCTGGGTGTGTGTGTGTGTCTCTGGTGAGGTCCAGGGTGTGTGTGTGTGTGTGTGCATGTATGTTTGCACCTGGGTGAGGGCATGGGTGTGTGTGTGTATATGTGTCCCTGGGTAAGGTCCTGGGTGTGTGTGTGTCCCTGGGTGAGGACCTGGGTGTGTGTATATGTGTGTGTGCCCCTAGGTGAGGGCATGGGTGTGTGGGGTGTGTCTGGGGAAGATCTGGGTGTACATTCCTGTGCACATGATAAAGAGTGTATGTGTGCAGCATGTATATGATCATTCACATGTCTACCTGAAGAGCGACAGAGTGGGTCTAACTGAAAAACCAGCTTCCCCAGGCTCCACCAGTGATTATTTTCATGCAGTCCCCAAGGCCCCCTGAAAACGTGTGTGTGGCCCTAAGCACAGGCCCTTAGGTCCTCATAGTTCATGTCAAGGTTGTCCCAACACCCAGGAGGTTCCCAGGAGGCTGGGGATGCACCCTGAGCTGGGGACTGGGAATGGGGAAGGGGGCATCAGTGGCCAGAGATCCCCTCCCTCCAGTCTAGATTCTGGGTGCAGAGTCAGGGCTCTAGAGGATCTCAAGATCCCCCTCTGAGAAGGGGCACTCAGTTCCGGGTTGACACTAAAGCCTACAAGAGCCATGTCCATCTGAAGATGGCCATGGGGTGGGAGGAGCAGGGCAACCCTGGGGCAGCCCACAGAGGTGCTGGCAGCATTCAAGCCCCTGACCAGCCTAGCGTCTGCCAGGGCCAGAAGAGCCAGACGGTGAGACAGCCAGAATGCAGGAGAAGGGTGGCTGCCTTGTGCCCAGGAGTTACTAAAAGAGATGCTGCAGCCTGGGGCTCTGCAGTTTTCTGGTCTGAGGAACATGCCCCTGGTGCTGGAGGGAGATGGAAAGAAACATGCACCCAGTACCCGGCATGTGCCCCACCCTATGGCAAGTGCTTTACACACTCGGTCTCATGTCATGATAATCAGTATCGATACCACCGGGCACTCAGCACCAGCAGGCACGGGCACTGTAGCAAGGGGTCTGCACGCAGAATCCCCCTGGATTTTTCTTAAGAATCTTTACCGAGGACCCACTCTGTGCCCACCAAGCACGTTGAGTATGTTATTTATTATGATTACCAGAATGATTATTATAAATAGCTATCACTAGATGTTGGTAGGAATGCAAATTAGTACAGCCGCTATGCAGAACAGTATGGAGGTTCCTCAAAAAAACTAAAAATAGAACCACCATATGATCGGCAATCCCACTACTGGGTGTAGATCCAAAAGAAAGGAAATCAATACCTCAAAGGGATAATCTGCACTCCCTTGTTTATTGCAGCACTTTTCACAGCAGCTGAGATATGGAATCAACCTAAATGCCCATCAAGAGATGAATGAGTAAAGAGAATGTGGAATATACACACTACGGAATATTATTCAGCCATAAAAAGGAGTAAAATCCTGTCATTTGCAGCAACATGGATGGAACTGGAGGCCATGATGTTCATTGAAATCAGCCAGGCACAGAAAGACAAATATCATGTGCTCTCACTCATAGGTAGGAGCTTAAAAAGTGGATCTCATTAAGATAAAGAGTAGATTAGAGACAGAGAGCCAAGATGGCTGACTACTAGCAACTCAGGATTGTAACTCCCAGAGAAAGCTCACAGAACGAGAGGACACCACACTTACAGATGAATTTTTGTTGCCCACGGACCAGGAGATTCTCAGCGGAGGAGCCCCACGGGTCGCCAGCGTGACTCTTGTGGCCGGTGTGGCGGTTTTGCCGGCACCCCAGCGCAGCGGTTCTCGGTGCAGAGTAAACGGGACTGGGTCCCCTTCAACATTTGGAGCTCCAAGAAGGCAGAGTCGCCTATTTACCTGATTGAAAAGGGGATTCAAGAGGGAAGCCAGACCGGAGATTCCTGGGCAGAAAAGCACCACGAATCTTAATGCCGCTGTTTTAGTCGGCTTAGTGGGTTGCTCAGATTTCCGTGCTGGGAATCAACAAGTTGGACGTCCACTCAGAGACCTAACTTGAAAGTTGGCAATTACAAATGACAGGTGGATAAACTTACAATGATGGGAAGAAACCAGCGTAAAAAGGCTGAGAATACTCAAAATCAGAATGCCTCTCCTTCTATAGGGGATCATAGTTCCTTATCAACAAGGGAACAAGGCCTGATGGAGAACGAGTGTGATCCATTAACAGAACTAGGCTTCAGAAGGTGGATAATAAGAATCTTTTCTGAGCTAAAAGAACATGTTTTAGCCCAAAGCAAAGAAACTAAGAACCTTGAAAAAAGGTTTGATGAAATGCTCAGGAGAATAGATAATTTAGAGAGGAATATAAGTGAATTAATGGAACTGAAGAACACAATATGAGAACTTCGCGAAGTATGCACAGGTTTTAACAGTCGAATTGATCAAGCAGAAGAAAGGATATTAGAGGTCGAAGACCAACTTAATGAAATGAAA
>CAUYLG010005612.1:0-63549 GCA_963573385.1 Cacajao melanocephalus | reverse complement strand
TACATGTTCTTTTAGCTCACAGAAGTTTCTTATTATCCACCTTCTGAAGCCTGATTCTGTCAGTTCGTCACACTCATTCTCCGTCATGCCTTGTTCTCTTGCTGATGAGGAGCTGCTATCCCCTGTAGGAGGAGAGGCATTCTGATTTCGGGTGTTCTCAGCCTTTTTGCACTGGTTTCTTCCCATTTTTGTGGATTTATCCACCTGTCGTCTTTGTAATTGCCGACTTTCAGACTGGGTCTGAGTGGATGTCCGACTTGTTGGTGATGAAGTTTTTTCTGTTTATTAGTTTTCCTTTGGCAGACACCCCTTCCCCACAGAGCTAGGCCTTCCCGGGTTCAGCTGTGCTTACTGTGAAACTCTCAGTCCTCAGCGCTTCCAATTGCTGTTCTCCTTGTGGAGATGGGACCAGCCAAGCCCGACTCAAAGGGCACCCAGTCCCGTATACTCTGCACTGAGAAGCGCCACGCCGTGCCTGGGCGCCGGCCAAAAGACTCGTGCTGGCGACCTGTGTGGCTTCTCTGCCGGGAGTCTCCCGGTCTGTGGGCTACAAAAATTCATCTGAAAGTGCGGCGTCCACTCACTCTCTGCGCTTTCACTGGGAGGTACAATCCTGAGCTGCTGTTAATTGGCCATCTTGGATCTCTCTCCTCATCCTTAGAGATTTTTTAATCAAAAATTATTCACCCTTTCATCAAAAATTCTTATAAGTCAAATGGCTTTTAATAGTGCCAAATCCAAAGTCTGTTGTATATATAAATCATTTTATGTTTTAAGGATAAGATGAATAAGGAAAAATCAACAGTTATCAATAGAATTCTTACCTACATGGAAAAGGGAGAAATTATATTTATGATGATCATGACAATGTCATGATGATAACATTATGAAGATGACCAACTTATATGCACACTGGCTTTACAGCGTACACTGTGTCCCTCCCTGTTCTCACAACAGCATGACATAGGATTTCTATCTCCATTTATAGGCAAAAGAAAGAAGGACTAGAAGTTAAATAACTATGCAACATGTTAAATAATGATATGAAGATTTGAGCCCAGACTTATCTGACCTCAACACATATTCTTTCACTCTGTTACATCCCTCTTTAATCAGAATGTGATTCGAGAGGAACATAAGGTAGTTTGGGTTAACTTAGGAAGGATTTGTCAATAGTGTTTGAGCTACTATAGCCATGTTTACACTTTTTATATCTTAATAAAAAATGTTAAGATATGTCTACTAAAAACATTTATGTAACTATAGAATTTCATTTTTAATAATAAAACATAACTCCAGCAAGTTGTACGACACTTTTGGGGTCTCATTCCCTGCATACTCCCTCTTAATCAAGAATTAAATTTTCCCTATTGGGAAACAGCTGGAATGCCTTGCAAAATTCAGGATGTTAGGAACTATATGTCTACTATAAGTCCTCTCACTACAAACTATATTATTTGATTAGAGAGGATATCAAATAATCTGAAAATTACCAATGCCACTTAGATAACATATTTTAAAAGCTGAATTGAAGTTTGAATGAAACAAAATATCTGTGACTTTGGTCTCACTGCGTGTGGGACTAAAAGTTCTGCATATGAGTCTTCTACCTCCTTTTATGCCTCATTAAAAAAACAAACTCCTTAGCTGAATAATTTTTTTACTTTGTTTCTGTCTGAGTTTGAGAGAGATGTCTAGTTGTGTTTATTTTTTCTAAAGATTTTGGCAAGACAAAGAAAACATTTTTCATTATAAAAACCATAGGGGAAAATTTAAATTAATAAAAAGAGAATGAGAACAATTTCAGGCCATTTCTTTGAAGCTAGCTAAGCAATTCAAAGTCAAATGGAAGGGCATCAAAGAACCATTGTCTAGGAAGGCCTCCCTTCACCAGATCAGACACAAATATGTTTGGAAGAAATCATGTATTTATTCCAGTGTGCTTAATTATTTTTAATTGACTGGAGTTGGAGTTATTGTCTTTTTCATTACGTTGACATCATCTGTTTTTCTCGTTCCCAGTTGCCCTACTTGGTCTTTTCCAAGTCCTTTGTACATTAATATATCCTTCCCAGAATATCTTCCCTCTTATAACTACTACTTCTGACTTAACCTGTAAAATGATATTTAAAAATCTGAATATATTATCTTTAAGCATGAATATGTACACACAATTGTATATGCACACAAAGTTCCTCTCCGCAGTATTCACACAAATCTTTGTGTTGTGAAATCTGATACAGAATTTTATTCAAAAAAAGAAGACAGACTTTGTATAAAAGCCTTTTTTTAGGTTTAAAATATTTGAGAAAACTGAACGTGTAAATCCAGTTTTGATTGACAAGTCAAATCTACTCCCATTTTACATTAATGTGTCAATTAGAGAACTAAAATTTCAACAAAGAATGATCTTAAAGCAGTGCTATCCAGTGCAGCTTCCTATGATGATGATTACATTCTATATCTATGCTGTTTGATGTAGCCACTAGCCATATATAGTTATTGAGCCCATAAAATGTAGATAGTGCAACTGAGGACCTGCATTTGTATTCTTATTTTATTTAATACTCACATGTTATTAGAGACTTCTGAACAGTCCGGCTCTTAGGCATTGAAATTTCTGCAAATTACTGGGAAGTTTGAACACACAGGGACTTACTTCTCTATAAAAATAAATTGGGTATTCACAGAAGGATAAGTTTAGAGAGGTTATGACTTACGTGCTAGAGTAATAATATTGTCTTCATGTGTACAATGAACACTTGTTACAAGGATTATATCAGATTATCATAAAGATTGAGTAAGTTAATTAAATACTTACCAAGTGTGGAGCAATACAAGAGTCTCAGGAAACAATGGTGACCAGACCAGGATCCAGTTTCCATTGTAGGTAAGAATAGGGGATATACATAAGAAAGGGCATAGGCATTGATCAATTGATGGTTGCAAAAATATAAAATTACAGTAGTAAAAAGCTAATGGAGAAATTGTTATAAGGCTCTAGTATAGAGTGTTTGGCATAAGAAGGTCAGAGAAACATTACTAGCAGAAGTGATATGGAAACTGAAATCTGTAAAATGAGTTGTAGTAAAGAGAAAAAAGGGAGTGTTCCAAGAAAAGGGAGCAATATATACAAAAAGTGAATATGAAGGATAGAGAGAAGAACAATAGAACTGGATAAGAGAGTAAGAGAAGAATGGTAGAAGCAGAAGGTAGAAGTTACATGATGCAGTGCTGAAGGCCATGATAAGAATTCTGCAACCTATCAGCAATTCACATCATGTTCAATGACATTAAGTAGAAGAGAAACGTGATCCAAAATGTGTTTTTGACAAATCACTCCACAATGTAATATGGAGAATGAGTTAAAGGAAAGTTTAGGGAACACTGGGGAAACCTGATTATAGGCTATGGAGAATCCCGTGCTAGCAATGAATACAGCAGGGAATGTTGTGTTGGCCATGGACTTAAAACAAACTGACTTGAGAAATACTTAGCACATATAATTGACAAGAATTGGTAGTGGTTTAGATTCAGTAGGTAGGGAAGAATACTGTATCCAAGATGACTGTTAAGTTCCTTGCTTATAGAAATAAATAGAATGTGGTGCCATTCACAGAGAGTGAAAAGTGAAAAAGGACTAGAAGTGAGGGAGAATGTTAGGAGTTTATTTTTTTGGATCTCCTGTATTTGGGATGGCATTGAGATTGCCAAGAATATCACAGAAGAGGCCTGGGTAATTGTGTCTGTTACCTCTCTATAGGTAATAATTGAAGTCATGAAGGTGAAAGAAAATATCAGATTAGAAGAGGACAGTTTCTGTAATTAAGTTTAAGTAACTTCACTATTTAATGCTTCAGACTGAAACCTGAACAAGATACAAAAGGGTTGTGAGACAATCAAATGGTATTGTTGCAAAAAAATTCAAATATAAGACTGTTTTAATGCAAGAAAGTAGAAAATAGTGCAAAGTGTTACTAAGAAAAGTATTAAAAGTATTCTTTGAATTTAGAGACAGAAGGTAATTGCTGATCCCATGAAGAGCTGTTATGGTAGAGTTGAGGAGCCTGATGCCAGATCAGAGTTCGAAAACTGATGTATAATAAATGCATACAGCAATTATAAATATCTCTTTTGAGAAAATTTCATTAGAATTTACCTTAAAAATCCTTAAAAGAAAACTGAGGCAATACAATTCAGGACACAGGCATGAACAAGGACTTCATGACAAAAACTCCAAAAGCAATTGCAACAAAAGCCAGAATTGACTAATGAGATCTGACTAAGCTAAAGAGCTTCTGCACGGCAAAACAAATTATCATCAGAGTGAACAGCAACCTACAAAATCTGAGAAAATGTTTGCAATCTAACCATCTGACAATAAACTTTTAAACAAGAAAAAAAACCATCAAAAAGTGGGCAAAAGGTATGAACAGACACTTCTCAAAAGAAGACACCCAGCCACAAACATACAAGATAAAACTCAACATACTGATTATTACAGAAATGCAAATCAAAACCACAATGAGAAGCCATCTCACACCAGTCAGAAAGGCAATTATTAAAAAATCAGGAAACAATAGATGCTGGCAAGGCTGTGGAGAAATAGGGATACTTTTACACTGTTGGTGGGAATGTAAATTAGTTCAACTATTGTGGAAGATCTATTCCTCACAGATCTAGAACCAGTATACCATTTGACCCAGCAATCCCATTACTAGGTATATACCCAAAGGAATAGAAATCGTCCTACTATAAAGACACATGGACACATATGTTTACTGGAGCACTATTTACAATAGCAAATACATGGAACAAACCCAGATGTCCATCAATGATAGACTGGGTAAAGAAAATGTGGTATATATACATCACGGAATACTATGCAGCCATTAAAAGAAATGAGATCATGTCTTGCAGGGACATGGATGAAGCTGGAAGCCATCATTCTCAGCAAACTAACACAGGAACACAAAACCAAATACCACATGTTCTTACTCACAAGTGGAAGTTCAACAATGAGAACATGTGGACACAGGAGAACAATACACATCAGGGACGGGTTGGGGGTGAGGGAAGGGAACTTAGAGGATGGGTCAATAGGTGCAGCAAACCACCATGGCACATGTATACGTATGTAACAAACCTGCACAGTCTTCATATGTATCTTGATTTTTTTTAAAGAAATAAAGAATTTACCTTCTCCATATATTGGTGAATGACATCATAATTCACATGGATATGAGAAACATGAATGTTAATCTAGTTTCATATTTCTAGTTTAGCATTCTTCTACCAGGTGTCCTTAAATACTCTCATGGCTAGCAACATCACTGAATCCATCATTGACTAGCTATATAAATCTTCAGAAGGCTACTTAACCTCTCTCAACCCTTATTTACCTCATTATAAAACATCAATAATGAAATCTCTCTCATAGAAGTACTTGGGATTAAGTGAGTACTTATGTAAAGTGCCAAGTAAAATGCATATTGAAAGTGCATATTAACTGATAGCCATTTTAAATATGAAAAGTACTTAACCTGTGCCTTTGTCTCCTTTTCTTTACCATATCAATATTTTTGTTTGCATTCTTATCCACTCTTGCCTGGTTTATATTAATTGTCTGCTAACTAGCACTTTAATTCATCTGGCAAAATGACCTTTCCAAAAGGCAATATGATCATATTGCTGCCTTTCTTAAAGCCCTTAAAATATTTCAGTAGTTCCCCACAGCTTCCAGAATAAAGTTCAAATTTCTTAGATTAGCACCTCAAGTCCATCATATTCTGATGCTTTCCCTAAAATCCCAGCTCAATTTCCCACATGAACACCTCTAATCAGCCCCACAGAACTTCTTGCTGTCCTCAAACAAATGGACTTTATTCCTCATGCTATTATGCAGGCGGTTTCCATCAGTCAAAGAGCTTTTCTTTCTCTCTTTTCGCCAAAACACCCATCTGACATGGATTTTCTCTGTGTCCTAACTGCATCCTGTGCATTTTCTTCCTTATGTATTGGATTACAGGACAGACATTAAAGCTAGACTTCCTGGGCTCACATACTCGCTCTGGTTTTATTAGTTGTGTGCCGTTAAGCTCATTACTCTATGACTCACTGTTATCATCTGCCCAGTAAGGATCATAATAAAAAGGTCTACCTTTTTTGGGTTGTTGTAAGAAATAAATGAGTTAATACACATAACTGCTTAACGCTCAATAAATGTTAGCTGTTAATATAGGGTGATAGCTGCTAGCTTGTAACACACTGATAACTCACTTCACTGTGCTATATTCTCCTTGGAACCTTCTATTATTTGTTTTAAAGTTCTAATATCTAACAGTTGCTCTGATGCCTATTATTGCTCAATATATATTACATAACAAAATAAATGGACGTACTCAAGAATAAATTTCACCACATTGCATCTGAGTTCTGAAAGTACCAACATGAAACAAGTAGTAGTAGCTTGGGCACTAGGAAAAAAATCTCACTATATATATTAATAAGAAAAAGTATCTTTCTAGGATTGCTGTGTCCCATTATTTGCTATTATCTGAAGAAATAAACTTGTAAAAACAAGTTCAATAAGTAATGAACAGTCCATGAAGAAATATAAATTATATCTTCTGGGAATTTGAATATATAATTGAAAATTTATTAAGAGTGGAACTAAATCATTTTTAAAGCATTGGTTAGTCATATAAATTAGAGATATATTTTCAATTAAAAAATCTAGCTTACATTTTTTAAAAATTTCAATTAATACATTTTCTAGTAGTGCTCCCATGAAAGATCCATAACTACAGAATACATAATATTTTAGATTATTCATAGTATGCTTAATAACTATTATTCATAGTATGCTTAATAACTATGAATAATCTAAAATATTATGTATTCTGTAGTCGCGAAAAATAGCAGCATGCTTACTGAATGAAGTCAGGCACAGTGGCTCATGCCTGTAATCCCAACACATCAGGAGGCCCGAGGTGGGTGGATCACCTGAGGTCAGAAGTTTGAGACCAGCCTAGCCAACATAGTGAAACCCCGTCTCTACTAAAAATGCAAAAGTTAGCTGGGGGTGGTGGCTGTCGCCTGTAATCCTAGATACTTGGGAGTCTAAGGTACGAGAATCACTTGAACCCAGGTGGCAGAGGTTTGCAGTGAGGTGAGATCTCATCACTGCACTCCAGCCCTGGGCGACAGAGTGAGACTTTTTCTCAAAAAAAAAATAAATAAAAGGAGTCAAAATTACATTAGTTTTGTTTGATTATTTATTTTACATAATCTGAATTGGGCTGAACAGTTCAGGAGTACTCTCTAATTCCCAATGAATCAACTTCTCCAATAACCTGTGATCCTCACATTAGAGTCAATTCTTGGAGATCTCAGAATTACTCACTTTACAAATGACAAAGATAATTTATATGTGGTGATCTTGGAAGATTTTGAGATATCTTAGCAAACACAATAAACTGATTTGTGACCATTAGTCAATTTTCTAACTCAGATAACTTCAAATAGTTGGGTACAAAGGAATAAGGCTTACGTGTGTGATGCATAGGAGCTAATCTCGGTTCCTACTGTATAGCCTTCTGTCATTCAGAGATTTTTTGCAAGGGAAAAAATGCAATTCTAAAACTTCAGTAATTAGGGAAAATATGTACAAGCAGGATACACAAAGCCAAAATAGTAAAATAAACTTTTTAAAAGAATAGTCACTTGTCAATACAGAATTTGAAGCTTTAGGTAACATTTTGAAGATTTCTATCCCAGACTTGCCTATGATCTTATTGACATAGACCTCAGAATTAGAACCCATTGAAAATGATCTTGACCTCCTTACCACATCGATGGCTAAGATTTGATGCTTTCTTACTCATTTGAGCTCTCTAATATGATCAACTTGATTCCCTCTCACATGCTTCATGTACTGTTGATGGCCTTATACTCACCTTTCACAACTGGTGTTAGACACTACTCCCTTGTACTGATCTTGTTTTCCCACATCGGACTCACTTCTGCTCCCTTGACTACATCTACTGTGCCACTCACCCTGCAGTGAGTCATGGAAGGACTCCACTCCTACAAATAAAAATGAGACAATGTTTTAAAGCCAGGAAATAGAGAGTTTTCAGCTTGCACAATTTTAGAAATATAGTATGTATATTGAATTATTTTTCTCCCAGTTTAGAACATACTAAGCATTAATACTAAAAGACAATGTCATATTTTAATATTTGCCATAAGTTGCAAAATGCAAGTTGTAAAAAATAACGTTGCAGCAGTTTGAAAATTTGAGAATTATCTTAATAGATAGGCTCTAAGGCTGCATAAATGTGAGAAAGGATATTCTACATATTTGTTCATTAAAAGCAGAACTTCAACTAAGGAAATATTAAGACTGAAAGATTATGTGCCAAAAAGATCATTAAATCAATTTCTTCTGTGATGAACAGAACAAGCTAGACCTAGCCTTTTTGAATACTTTCCTTCAGGTTATTTTGCATAATTACCACCAAATGTTTAATATTTCTGAATAGGAACAGACAAATAATCACATATGCCATCTCCAAATTTTCTTCATATAAAATAAGAGTTCTTTACCAAACAAGCTGTTAAAAAATTAAAGCATGAATATCAAAAATATATAAAGAATTCTGCTTAATATGAAATTATCATTATCTTTTCAAAAATAATAAGTAGAGTATAAGAAAATCTATCTTGGCTTTAGTTTTCAAAATGTCAATCTCTGAAATTATTTTGCTAGTAATAAAAACATTAACTGCTCACTTATATCTTTGTATTTTTCTCCCAAGAAAAAGCTATACTATCTTACAATATTTTGAACTTTACTCAAGCATAGATAAAATTTAAATATAACAGTCCAAATATGCTATCGACACATAACTGTCTACAGTCAAAAATAAGAGCTGACATGAAACATGGCTCAGAGAATGAGATATTTCAGCCATTTTTGTCATTAATACTAATAGTTGCATTTTGTCTGAGCTAATCACATGACTATCATATTGAGCACATTCATGACTTTCTAACTCAAAAGCACCCGTGATTTTAATACAATCATTACAAATGTTTGGTTATTTTCCTGAATTAACTAAATTCTGACATCAGTAGAAAGCAAGACCACATTACCCAACATGAATGGATTACCTGCTTAATTTTTATTCTGTTTCAGACAAATAATATGTTCTTTAAATTTGGGTACTAGTATACATAGGAGAAACTCTTAACCCATTTGGATAATAATAATGGTGGGATTTTCATAAGCAGAGACTTATCACAAGTTACTATTTTTCTTGAGACTAATTTATAGGCAAGAGAAGAAGTTTGAGAACAAGCAAATAAAGAACAAGGAAACATACATAATCATAGTGACCAAAATTGAAAAACCATGAATACTACAGAGAGGGAAACTCAGTGAAATAACACACCTCCCCCTGTAGCCATTTGATGTAAATAATTTAGTTTGGGCAATATGGAAAATGTCCAAGTGAGAATGAACTATGATATGGGGAACTAAAATCTCAGACTGATACAGGTTCTCACACCAGTTTTGACTATATTATCTCAAATAATTAAACATCGATGTCTCTGTTTTCCTGTCTGACCAATCAGCAAAAAGCTGTCTGAAAATTATAGAAGATCAATATGAAAATATTCAGCATAATATCTGATACAAATATGGTATATACTAGGGTTAGAATATTCATCCCCTTCAAAACTCATGTTGAAATTTAATTGTCATTATAGTAGCATTAAGACATGGAAACTTTAAGATGTAATTAGGCCACGAGGGCTCCACCTTCACAGGTGGGATTGCTGCCTTTCTAAAAGGAAGAGTTATTTGCCCCCTCACTTTCTCTTGCCCTCTTTTTGCCCTTCCACTTTATGCCATAGAAAAATGTAGCAAGAAGCCCTTTGCAGATGCCAGCGCCTCCATCTTAGACATCCCAGCCTCCATAACTGTAAAAAAATAAATTTCTGTTTATTACAAATTACTCAGTCTCAGGTATTCTGTTATAGCAGAAAACACACACACACACACACATAACAGACTAAGATGGTTTTTCATAACTGTGACCCTTTATCAGTGGTCACTCATCAGTAGGATTAAAAAAGGACCTTGGGCAAACTCTGATTAATTGTAACCTCCATGTCAACCCCTTCCATAGGAAATACCAGCTGTGTGGTCAAAATAGTTCACAAAATCAGATATGTAAAATATGACTATAACTGGAAATAATGTTCTTGAGATCCCAGCTTCATGGATTTTAATAATGCTTAATTGTACTAATTCATACTAATTAAATTACTTGTTTTAAAAATGAATCTCTCAGAATTCCACCTCCCTAACACATACACATATACATAATTATTATTTTAATTCTAATTCATCTAAAACCTGGAGTCAAAAGTAGGGTTATATGTCATCCTGGCATTAGAAGAAGGGCATTTAGATTTTTACACCATCTCTTGCTCCTCTGGTCTGTACCAAAATGAAGCTCATCTGTCAGGTCGATAATGCTCTCATTGCCTACACTGACTTAGTTGATGGCCCCACCCTGGGTTTTAATTGCCAGAACCAAACAATCTGCATTCTCTCTTTCCCAAACAGAAGCCGCCTTTTGGTACCTTGGTTCTCTTGATAACTTTGGTGGTGTTGGCTGCTCAGGAATGTTGTTTATTTTCCCTCACTGCTTCGGGAGTTCATGACTTTGTGAGACTGTCCTAATGTTGATCTAAGAATCTCCTTTAGCCACTGCTATTCTCTAATCGTAGGTACCCTTTTTGGACAGCGGGTTTTCCTTGTAAGACTTGCCACTATTTACACTGTGGGAAGCCAAACCTTGGTGTTGACATAATTTCTCTTCTTTAACCAAAGGTTTAGCTACACTCCTCTGAGTCCTCTGTTTGACTAGACCTAATTTTGGGTTTCCCTTCTTATCCTTACAGAATGCAGTCTGAGCAAGAATTTTGCCAGTTCAGTTTATGAAAAATCCCCCACTCTTTGTATCCAACCCCCTCTCAGTATCTTATCACCCTGACCTGCCTTCAGCAATAATCCTACCAAGTCTGTTTATTTAGAAACCTCTTTATCCTTGGTGTTTCCTCTTTGTAATTTTTCATCCACTGACCACCCCCCACACAACCGTCAAACCTTGTTCTTGGTTTTAAATCTTCAACTGCCCTTGTCAGAGTCAGAATTGAATCTGATCTCTCTCTACTGCATAACCCATGCTGCAATGCCTGTTGCAATGGCCCCCCTTAGAATAAGGTCTACTTTACTATCTTTAACAAGCATTTGTATAATATTTTCTTGAACAAAGTTTGTATCGTCTCCTCCACTCTTTGAGGTTTGATCCAAAAAACAGAAGACAGGGCACTTCCCAGAGACCACAGTGTCCAGAGTCTAGTCACATTCCTCTGTGATTTCTCTTCCCATATGCAAATCAGTCTAAACCTCACTTTCCTACTCTATGATATCAATTATTGGCTCAAATTTCAACAAGGTTCAGCTCTTGATATTTAAATGGAAGCTTCTGGCAATTAAAAGAAGTACAACTTTTGTCTCAAGCCTGCGTTTCTTACAATCGAAACCCTGTTTTTTCAAAACATTGTCACTACCATAGGTTTACAGACTTTCAGAAGTAGATTTCAACTTTTTGTTGTTTTTTCCCTACTTCTCTTTACTGTGCCTGAGTCCTTTGTTTCTCACTAGTGGTTACCAAAGTGTCTTAGCCTTAAAGACTGAAATAAATAAACATGATTGTATCTCAGTGAGATATTATATCTAATTCATAAATTTATCAAACCATTTAGCTTTTTTTTCAAAGCCTATCAGAATACATAACAGCTATGTTAGTTTCTTAATATTCTGATGCCATAACACAGTACTACAAACTAGGTGGCTTAAAACTACAATAATTTATCTTCTCACAATTCTGTTAAAAGTTCAAGGCAGGTTCATGCTTCCTCTGAAACCCATAGGGGAAGAATTCTTCTTTACCTCTCGCTGGCTGCTAATGGTGGCTGTTGCTCCTGGGCACTCCTTGGCTTCCAGGTGCATCACTACAAGCTCCACTTTGTTATCACAAGGCATTCTTTCTTGTATGTTTCTGTTTTACACATGGCTGTCTTCCTCACTGTGTGTGTCTCTGTCCAGATTTCCCTATTAGAAGAACATCAACCATATTGAATTAGGGTTCATCCTAACTATGTAAATAAAGAATTACACATGAATTCATTTCACAAGTATGATTGCATCTGTAAAACTTGATTGCATCTGTAAAAATACTATTTTCAAATATAATCACATTCATGGATATTCTGGGTAGAGACTTCAACATATCTTTTTTGGTTGTGGGGGGAGGTACACAACCCTAACAGCTAATAACGCCTGTCACATGGTAGGTATTCACATATTTGAAGAAATGGAAAAACAGTCTACATGTGAGGTATTTCCATAATTTAATAGTGCCTACTCTGTGCATATGTTTATCAACATGTAGCAGCATGCTAAAGCTGTTCCCTGCATTTAATCATTTGAATTTAAAGGAGTCTCCTGATGTATCACTGTCTAGTTTCTCTTCTCCCTGAATAGTCTTTCATTTGTACTTTAAAGCTTTTGATCTGAAACCGACTGCTATTATGACTTTCCTGTTAAAGGCCTGAGCCAAGTCCATTTAATCAGTATTAGAATTGGCCCATTAATCTATTTTATTACAAATCATGGAGAAAAATCAAACCCAAAAGAAATAAAAAATGATGTTGTACAATACATTTACTTGCGTCTCTTAACCTAAGACCTTGAGTTGGCTGTTCAATTTCATAGCAAATAAATTTAAGATAATTCATATTTATCAAACTTACATTGTATCTTACTTGCTGAAGTATCTTTACGAGATATGCCACTGTATTGAAAAGGATATTTAAAATGTAACTGTGAAAACTGAAGCAGCATTGTATCATATAAATGGTATGTGTATTTATTGATAATGACATAAAAGTTTGAGAGTTAAGTCATTAATACTGTGCCCCAAATGACATCTGATTTGTGATCTCAATCAAAATCGCTTTCAACAGAAGCGTGAATGATTAGACTTTTACACTTCAGCTGGAAAATACTAAACTCCCACAATATTAAATTCTATCCAATCATATTACTTATATCAGGCATTACTTTAAAAATGCCATTGCAAATACTTTATGGCCACTGCAAGATATCCATAATGGCATTTACAACATAAGCAATGCATGTGAAAACAGCACAGAGATAGTATTTGATATAAATAATTTTGAAGGCATTTCCATCTGCAAGTGTAACATAAGCTTAAAAAATCCACAAATAAAAGTTTCTTGGACTTTCATATTAATGCTGTACCTTAGTAAAAAGAAGTGTAAATGAAAAATTACACATAAATTCACTTCACAACAACTATGATTTTTTATACTATGATACAAAAAGTAACTGTTTCCAAATATTTTACTGTATAAAGTATACACTGTTGTTCACCATTATAAAATTTGAAATTCTTGTGATAAAAACAACTGAAATCTACAAGTAACTTTCCTTGTTCTTCTCTTAATCATCATCTTCAACCTTTCGCCCGTTCGCTGCTCCTAGATCATTACTTGTTGGCACACTAGCCTGTATACATTATCACTTTCATCTGTTCTTTCATCAGCATGGTCCTCTAGCATTTTTACCTTATTATATGAAAACATCACCTAAAATCAACCTGAAAGTATGTTTAACATCAGCTAGCTTACTGTGTTTGAATCTACATTACTTCATATGAAAAACCAGTAATTGTGCACTAGTGTTTGCGATATAAAACAGCCTACAAAAGACTACAGTTAATGCGTAATAAACAAATGTCACTGCCCCCTTCTCAGCTATGTGTACTCCAAAAAGCATTTTGTAGCAATGCCCAATTGCATTGAATGATCCTTTTGAAAATGAAAAATCACTCCCTTCCCAGTCCAAATCCCTGCTGAGCACAAGTCTTATTTATCCCTAGTTGGGTCCCATATTCTTTCCCACAATGACTGTTATATGTTTTACCAACTTCCATGTATCTTCAACTCATCCTCAAATGATAAATTTGTTTCCTATTTCTGTGATAAAACTAGGCATGAACACATTCTACCCCAAATCCCATCTGTATTTTCACCAATTACCAATTTTCCTCCTCTTTTTGCAGGTATCAGAAGAGTAACCGGCTCACTGGATTCCCTCTACCTAGACTACCCTTCCCCTTATTTTTATATTGATAATCCTGTTACTTCATTCAAGTGTTTTCTCAAAGGTTCTTTCAATGTGGTCTACCATGACCATCCTATTTAAAATGGAAACCCTTAGCCCACTTATAGTGTCCATGATTTGCTTCTATTGTATTCTATTTTTGTTCCTTACCATACCTTATCCAAAAGGATACTATGTAGTTTACATACTCAACTGTCTAACTTCAGTCCTCCTGAGATAAAAGAAGTACAACCATAGAACATATATGTTCTATTTTTGTTCAACATAGGGTAATTAACACATAGTATATATTTTGTAAATAGGCACTGGAAAAATAAATAAATACCTTCCTCTTAAGCCAACAGCCAATATTCTTTCTAAGCCTCAAGGAAAAGTTCATCTTAAATACCTTATTTTATGCAAATATTAAAATAGAGAAAATGTGTTTTTTAAGAAATGGTATGAAAAAACTAATACAAAATATTTTGACTTAATAAAATTATCAGCTCAAAGAAATTCTTTAAAATGAGAGAGAGGCTGCAGCTTGAATAACAAAGCAAAATCTCACAGGAGGCCAGATCACATAAAGCCAGGAGGTCCCGACCAGCCTAGGAAAAATAATGAGACCCTATCCCTTTAAGAAAAACAACAAAAGAAATAATTTTAAAAAGCAAAATTCAAACATATTTTTAAAACCTATAAAAAGGAAGTGTGTCAGAGACTGTAAAAAATAAACGCAAAATTTTTCTGATTGTTTAAAAACAGCCAAAAAGAGGAGTCAGGAAATTATAGAACAAAGTGTCAAATCTGTGTCAAAGCATTAGAAAAGAAGGGCCCTTTATGATGCTAAAGAGTGCTGTTAAAAATGAACTTATAACAGTTTGGGATATTTTTGTACAAAGAATAACAAAAAGCTATATTATAAAGCAAAACTACAGAAGTAAAGGAATATTAGAAAACCACTATTGAGAGGAAACTTAATTCATCTTTTCAGGAAAGTGAATTATTCTATTTCAGTAATATAATAGAATTATAATAATAGGATATATTTATTACATAATTATATAATATATTATCAATCAATATATTCTCATGTATATAACATATATATTTAGAATATAATAGAATTATTTCTATTTCAATAATAGAAATAATATTGGAAAGTAAAGACATAGAAGAGCTAACGAATATAATGTCTCATTTCACATAGCAAATTTGCAATACCTTTAACAACTAGTGTTTCAACTCTACGTAAACTCTTCTAGAACAAAGATTAAAAAAAAAACTATTTTTTTTCAAGCCAACATAACACTGATATTCAATACCTTTCAAGTGCCACACAAAAATACTGCAGTCAACCTTATTTATGAATCACAATGAAACAATCCAACATAAATATCTGCAAAGAAAATTTCGAGATTATAGAAGGAAATTAAAGAGAATTTTATTTCAGAAATGTAAGTATTCAAAATTAATTAAATCAGATATTAATATCATTTTATATTACTTGATCTAAGGAGAAAAGTCCTGATAATATCCATAGATATTAATAAAATATAAAAAGATTCAATGTGAGAATTTTTAGATACTCTCTTAACATCACAAATTATGTTCTTCCCAGCTTAAAAGGGTAATAAGATAGATGATATCCTTACTGTGTCACTCACTTTAAAAGTTATCTCTAGCAAAGTCAAGGGCACAATAGGATGACCTGTATCTATTTTGCACTTAACACTGTACCTGAATTTTGGGTCAAAATAATTTAACACAGGAAAGAAACTGAAGGTATAGAATTTGGAAATAATGTAGCCTCACTGTTTACAGTTCATGTGCTTAAATATCTGAGAAACAGAAGAGAACATAAAAAGTGTTATATAAAAATAACTCATAATACAGAGTAAAATATTAACATGCATAAATAAGGAGCTTTCAAATAAAACAGTTTGAACCATACAGAGCTGTTTTTTTATTGTTGGTCAAAATTAGTAAATACATTATCAACTGAATCCACCACCACCAACAGCAACTGTCAAATGATAGAGTGGAAGAACAAAATGCCATTTACAGGAGTAGAAAAACAGATACAGTATCAATAAAAGAACATAACCAGAAATGAATACATTCTTTGATTAGAAACTTTAAAACCCTCATGAAGGTAGAAGATTCAAACAATTTATAACGTAATGTGATTTCCATAAAATATTTTTGAACTAAACAGATTCAGGCTAAAGATTATAAGGAAAAATAACATGAGTAATAAGAAAAAATTTTCAGATGGGAAGGCAATGAGGAGCACTAGCCACTTAATCTGAAAATAAACTCTCAACCTTTCATAATAATATAGAGCATTAATAGAACAATGGAGTAGAAGCAAATATCTAGAAATATGTCCTGGTATATACATATGATACTTTAATATATGATACAATTTAGATTTCAAATTACTAGGGGGAAAATGGCTCATTCGATAAAAGGTTTTGGAAAAACTGGGTAACTGTCTATTAAAAAATAAATGTGCACCTATACCTCACATCACACACTAGGAAAATGGCAAAATGAATCAAATAGTGAAGGGTTAAATTTTTATAATAGCATGCCATGCAGCTGGAAAATGAATGACCCTAATTTCCTCCTACAAAATCAAAATGACCTGATAATTACAGGATCTAATTCTCTAATTCTTAATCTGCTGGACATATTTGAACACTCTGCAGCTGTTCATTTTCATTTGAAACTCTCTCATCTTTGGCTCCAGTGACTTCAGGGTTCAACTGAGGCTCAGGCCAGGCAGTTAGTTAACTTGTTCAGAATGTCAATACGTAAAGACTAAAATGTCACTGAGCATTAGAATGAGAAAAACAAATTTCCAAGACTTCTTCTGAGGATGCTGTTATGAAACTAATACTTAAGCTCCTTGAGCCTGTGGAGACTCACCTTCCAATAAAAACAGTGCTGATAAACAGTTTTATACAGAGGTTGGTTATCATTAACTCTAAGACTGTTTGTTTAGCTGAAGCTTATGCACGCTCAAACTGAAGCAATATCTTCTGCCAGCATTTTTCCATGCAAGTTTTTAGCCTCTTTTCTAAATGAGTGGGCAACAGCCACTTTGAGAGTAATATTTGAACGGGCGCTGAGCTATTGTCTTGTTCACGGATGCCCATGTCTCCCTGTGTTGTAGATATTAAATATTCTAAAGTCTTTCATTTTTTAAAGTCATCTTTTCTGTTTCTTAAATGTTAAGTCAGAGAATTTTGTAGTGGAGAGGTTCCTAAGAAGACCTCCAAAGAACTTACCCATGTGCTTCATTAGAACCGACAGACGAATCACTCAGGATTTTCATAGTCTCTCAGCCTTTATCCAGGAAAATATGGAAGTTAACAGTAAGAGAAACAGAGTATGGCTCTTTCAAGCCTAATAAAGAGATTCTTGTCCCTTTACTCTGTAGTTCTTCTCAGAGCTCCTAGAGGTACCAAAGACTTAATTAAGATAGAAGGTAGGAAGATGTCCTGGAAAAGCATATTATATAGCCTCCCATGTGACTCCTAGCGATAGTAAATAAATGAATAAATAAAATAAAGAGTAGATTACACTTCCCCACTCCAAGTCTCTTGGTCCCACAACCAGTCCCGTATTCTGACAAAGAGAGGAGATTGGATTGTAAACGAGACTAGACTTTTTAATAAGTTTCAGTAGAAAGAAGTTATAGAATGTGCCCAAGACATCAATAAAAGATCTGCTACCCACTAGGGAAGGAAAATTTCACATTGCACAGTTGGGGACATTGATTAGAAAAAAAGAAATCTTTTCAAAGTTTGTACTTCACAAAGTTCAAACTCTCCAATAAACCTGTTATGGTATATATAGCTATAAAAGGCTTTGACATATGAGAGGCAGCCTGTGACACTCAAATAAATGGCTCTGGTTGAAAAACTTCCTGTAAAATTTAAAATATTTTTGTCAAGTCAAAAAATTTAATAACATTTGATGAAAACCAGGAGCCATTCAAAATGGCTTATATTATAACTGATTTTATTGCAGTCACAATAGAAGTCTAATATTAAAAATGACTTTTTTGCTTAATATAATTTCATTAAACTCAGGAATTTCTACAGGCAGATATCCTTTTCTTTATACACACAAAGAAGCCCACATACAAATATCAATTTGGAAAATTAAGTATAAATTAAAACTAATAAAAATTATTTTAGCAAAACAAAATTATGTTCTTAAATGCTCCCCTCTTAATTCATTATTACTTGTATTACACAAAAAGAATGAAAATAAAAGTGATAAAAAAGGCAGACAAGAGAGTGGATAACCATGTACATAGTACTGTTTAAAGAATACCAACGCACTGATCAGATTCAGAATTCTGTCTTTTCTATTCATTGACTAATGAATTGATCTCTCATCCTTAAGGCTATCTATTAAAGCCACTCTAGGTTAGAATAATAAATCTGGGACAGGATGGCTTTATTTTTAAAAAGACAAGGAAATTAAATCAGTTGAGTAACACATAGAACACTGAGTGCTGAAACAATAACCTAGCAAGCGTTAAATATATGTAAGCTTTTGGATTTACTCTTAATCCCTAAAGGGCTTTTACATCACCATGAAAGTTTGTGAGTTTACTGGATTTAATAGTTGAGATTTTCTGCCTGACTAAATAGTTGTGATTGAGAATTAGAAACTCTTAATTTTAGATTACTAAAATTAAGGGATAAAGAACATAGAAAAGACAGATGAGACAATATAAAGATGTTAACAAATGTATCATAATTGATCATTTGCAAAGAGCAAGTCTTTGGGGCCAAAAGGAAAAAGCCATCTAGTTCCTTTTCCATGGAATATCTTGAGACCGTAAAAAAAGAAAAAGATCACATCTTTTGCAAGAACACGAATGGAGCTACAGGCTATTATTCTTTGCAAACTAATGCAGGAACAGAAAACTAAATGCCACATGTTCTCACTTGTAAGTGGGAGCTAATTGATGAGAACGCATGAACACAAAGAAAGAAACGGACACTGTAGTCTGCTTGAGGGGAGGAGGGAGGAAAGAGAGGAGCAGAAAGGATAACTATTGGGTACTGGGCTTAATACCTGAGTGATGAAATTATCTGTACAACAAACCCGTGACATGAGTTTACCTACATAACAAATCTTCATTTAGTGTTACGTACACCCTACATAACAAATCTTCATATGTAAAAAAGTCTTCACATGAAAATCTAAAATAAAAGTTTTAAATAAAATCTCTTACCAACGTAGCTTCGCTTTTAAACTTAACTTTCATAATAACACCAATAGAAGACACAGAAATATGATACTGGAGGGAAGCAATTGCAAGACAAGAGCACCTAAGATTGTAAGCAAATACTAGAATCTCAGAACAGACAAGGAAGAATCCTCCCCTAGAGACTTCAGAGACAGTATGTTCTTTGCCAACACCTTAATTTGGGACTTCTAGCCTGAAGATCTGTGATATAATACATTTATGTTGCTTAAGTCACTAAGTTTACAGTACATTCTTATAACAACTCTAAGAAACTAATGCAACTTTTTTGTTACATGGGGTCTTCTATCTTAATGAAAGTCTCTAAACAATATGAAGACGGAAGATCTCTGCTTTGTGTTAGTTTCTCGACTCTCTCAGACTCCCAAGTAATCTTTTCTAAATATGCATCCATAAATACCATAAAAAAATCTGCTGCTAACACCAGCTTCACCAAGTCAGCCTCAGCTGGTTCCTTCAGGCATTTCAGGTATTTCCTATATTGTTAGAAAATATACATCAGTCCTGAAAACTCTTCAGGACATTTGCTCTAACAATGGTTCAGCTCATTTCTCCAGCTGGGATACACAACTAAGCCTTAACTCATCCTTTTTTATGGAAAGCTTCCACCCCAGTTTCCTCAGGTATCTCTGGAAGGAAGTCATAACAGAAGATGGCCATCATCCAGACAATCTATAGGTTCTCAAATTTTGCTTCCAGGAATTAGCAGAATCAGCTAAACATGAAGACTAGTTAGAAAGGCAAATTTTCTAGCCCTACTCCAGACCTACTCTGGACTGAAACTCTTCCATTTTTGTTTTGATAACCTCTGCAGGCAATTCTTATGATGTTAAAATTTAAAAATTACAGGAATAGATGTTGCTCTGCAAAGTAACTCTCCCATATAAGAAAGCTAGTTAGTAGCTGAGTCAGAGGGGCGGCTGGAAGCAGGTCAACATGGTTAATGAGAGAAACAGTGAAAAAGCTGGGGGTATGTACTATAGCATTTTGCTGATGTTTATTCAAAAGCCTAATGAGACAGTAAAAGAAATTATACTTTAATCAGTTTGTATAAATGCTCATTACCAAGTTAAATCTGATATGATTTAGTTGTTTATTCAGCAAATATTTTTTGTAATTTTTCCAGACACTGAGAATACTGCAGTTAGCAAGACAGAGAACCTGTCTCGTAAATTCTGGTAGAAAAGACAGAATACAAAGTAAATTTATAACTTTAAGTAGTGGTGAGAGCTATTAAGAAAAGCTTTGTAAGGGATGAGGTAATAACTGGTGCTGGTTGATAGGATGAGCAGAAAAGGCCATTAGAAAGTGGAAATATCTCAACAAAAAAATAATTTTGCAAGGAAGCCTTCAATTTGGAGATTTGGAGACAGTGTATTCTGGCAGAGAAAACAAAACTGCAGATGTTGAAGCCTGGGGGCTGACTAAGCTTGAACATTTAAACAAATAGCAGGAAGGCTGGCATGGCTGCAGCGGAGTTAGCAAAAGCACAGTCGGGTAGGGGGTAGGAGCAGAGGCAAGGGCCAAATCATGTAGATTTTTGAGGACATATCCAGAATGTCAGATTGTATTTCAAATACTTACATGAACTCATTGAAAATGTTTTCACTGGGGGAAGAATGATATGATTTGCTGCTGCTGCATAAAGAGGTTGTAAGTGGGACAAGAGTATAAAAACATAAGATCATTTAGGAGCCTGTGGAGAGGACCATAGAAAATAGTAATATTGGCAAGAGTGACAATAAAGGACATAAAAGGGATCATCAGATTATGGATACATTTTAAAGGGACAGCTCATAAAATTTGTGGGCAAAGGAAGAACAAGAACACAAGGATGACTTCTAGGACTGAAAAACTGAGTACCTGGTGATGCTGTTATTGAGATGGGGTTCAGTGTGGGAGCAGCAGGCTTGGAAGGTACCATGAAGCTCAACTGTGGCTTGTTAAATTTATCTATGCAGGTGGATGTTTAGTAGAGAGTTGGCTATATCATGCATGAACTGTGGAAAGGCAAGATTGATGGAAAAAAAATAGGAACTCATGATTTAAGAAGTGGAATATTCTTAAGAAAAAGAAAAGAAAAACTCTACCATTCATAGGAATAGGAGAGAAAATGCTTGCAGGTAAGGACAGAGATACTGTACTTTCTTAGTGTGAAATGGAACGTCCACCAAGAAATTAAATGGCAGGATTTGTGGTAAGCATCCACAACAAATATTTAATAATATTTCTTGAGTTTAAAACAAACTATTCACAAATGTGTCTGGCTAGTTGGATAGATTACCAGATCAACAGAACCCCAATTTCTCCTACCATGATCAACTCTCAGTGAAGTATAAAAGTTTGTACTGATTTTCTATCAATTAATCAGGGTCGGTGTCTTCCCCCTCCCCAGCTTTAATCTGGTATAACTGACAATTTAAATTTATACATATTTCAGCTGTACAACTTGATGGCTACAGACATACACACTACAATTATTTTTTGGTGAGAATACTAAAGGTCTATCCACTTAAACAATACAGCATTGTTAATTATAGTCTCATTATTTTACATTAGATCTCCAGAACTTATGCATCTTGTATAACTGAAACTTTGTACCTCTTTACCAGTATCTCTATTTCCCTCTCCCCAGCCCCCTGGCAACCACCCGACTATGCTCTGCTTCCATGAGTTTGACTATTTTACATTTCACATAGAAAGTGACATTTTAATACAAAGAAAAACTACAGAAGGAAAACTGTCTCAAATGAAAAGTACAATTCAAATTTTTAGATGTGTTTTCCTTATGTAAAAATAGGCTTGAAGAGAATATTTATAGCAAATTTATTGATTTAAAAAACATTATAACAGTAGATCCACAATGAAACTTCAATGATTTATTTAATGTATTGCATATTGTCAAGAGAGTTTAATAAATGTGTTCTACTGCCCATTAATGTAGTATGCAGAAACAAATAAAATGATTTAATATATTTTCTTAAAATGTTTCTATGTCTTCTTGGCCAAAATATTAAAATAACTTTTAACTCTAAACATTTCTTCATTATAGCCTAAAGCCACAGAATCTATTTTTGTAAATTCATTAATAATGCATGTTAAGTAATTCTAATACTTATATTTAAGAAATTAATATTAGTCCTATTTGTTAAACATTCTAACTTTAAACAGCTGACTTTTGCATCTTATGTATGAAAATTTTATAGTAAACATAAAGAAAAACACAGAAAAAATTAAATTGGTTAAATAAGAAAACCAAATACTAACAATAGAGTAGTGAGTAGTCCAATTAATTTCATGGATTTTATGAACAATACTAGTGGAATATATAAATCAGTTTTAAAAAACTTGGAGGGGAAAAAATCTTTTGTAAACAATACATTTTGGTTATAAATTCACACTAGTAATTTCATAGCAAATGTATAACACATGTACCACCATGAAGTCAAGGCATGCTGTAATCAGACCGCTTTGTGAATTTACTATAACAGAATGATTAGACACTGGATTTAATCATGCCATGTCTGGGATTTGGCATTCTATCAACTCTAACCCAGCTGCCAGTCCGGCCACAGTGATAGAAACTTACCAATTTTTTTTTTTTTTAAATAAGGCATGTCTGCAGCTATGTCTTTCATTATGATAGAGAGAGAGACAGAGTTAGGGAGAGAGAAACAATTATATACATCATATGAATTTTCATAAATGACATGACTCTCATGACTAGAAGCTTTTCTTACATACCTTACTACCTAATGGTATCTATATGAGTAGTCAGCACCATGAACTCAAGAAATGGATGTCCATATAGTTTCTATGATGATACCAATTCTAGTAAGTTTGGATGACAATGCACTAATACTCCCAAAAAGTTCAAATTGTGTTATAGTTCAGTATGGAGTAGCTTTTAAAACAAAGAATATATTTTTAAAAATCATATGAAGCTATTAAAATTTTTATATTATTACAGCAGCTTGCATTGTTTGTCCTATTTAGGAATATACTGGTATATTCTTTGTTTCAATGCAGTAATTCTTGTTGGTAAGTACTTCATGTAATTTAGGAGGTATGCTCTTTACATATGTGGCTCTAACCTTGTCCAGTATTTCCGTTCAGATGATAAATAAAGATTAGGATATTTAAATACTATAGGGAACACTTTTAGAAGTTAGATTTTGAAATAACTTATAATCACTTTTGCCTACATTCTACTGTGCAAAACTCTAGGAAGTCTGGGAAATATTGTCTACTTTTATGCCCCTCAGTAGAAGGTGAGCACATAGCTGTCTGTGTTGTATTTTGTTTGGTTGAGATGTAAAGAACTGTAATGTGAACTTCGGTAGCAGCATAGAAGACCATCAAAATAATAATGGGTCAGTATTTTGGAAAAAATGGGTGTACATGAAAAAGCCAGAGTTTAAAACTATATCTTATGATGCTGTGGTACTTATGTGAAAAGAACAGCTGTGATTTTTAAGTAGATTAGTATTAACCATTTAAAATATTAAACACATTAACTATTTTTGCTAATTAAAATAAATAAAATCAACACACTGAACTGGTTGAAGGGATTCAAGTTCTTTTCTTTCATTTTATTCTATCACTTAATTCTACTTCAAAGAAAATATACCATTTTTTAAAATTAAGTTTATTTTTTTCTAGTTTGGACATCTCTGAAAATGTAGTTCCATATTATATTTTCAGAAAAGGACTATTCAATTTAAATCTTACTCTCCACAATGATAAACACTTCTCTTACAATTTATGAATAAATACTTTGTTAGAGTAAATCAAACTACACAAAATAAGAAGCAAGCCACATTATTTGGCAAGGCATACAAACAGAATTCATAAAAATACATATTCAGCATTTCAAATTAAATATGAAAAGTAGCTGCTGCATGTAACGTGGGGCATTTCTCTACACAAAACTTTTCACAGTAAATATCGTTAACTGAAATTTATACTTGAAATTGTACCTTAGTTTTTTTCAGAAATAACATTTTTTTTTCAGTTAATGGGTGTACTTTGGTACATTTTAATATCCTCAATATTCATTTCAATTATAGACATGTTACTCTGACAGATGTTTCCAAAGGAAATGTTTATTTCAATATAAGCAGAGGAACATTTGCTGCTGGAAAGAGAGAGATGGGCCATTTTATTTCCCCACTTCTTAAATAGACAGTTTTGGTGATGGACCACTGACCTACCATCCACTTTAGACAAACATGTTTATATTATTATGAATGGGCAACCATTTTCTTAATGTTCCCTGAAATTCCAACTGTGTTCCATTCAAACACACGAACTTTTAAAAAAACTTTTTATAAGTCTATAATCTTTGTCCTGCATCCATACAACTCAGAAATAAAGATGAGACAGAAGACTTATAACTCATTTTAAAATGATTATAAATATAAATTAAACATCCACAATTCAATATACAATCAATCTTTTTCTTTATCCATCTGAGAATAACTTCAGACTTGGAAGAGACTTTTCTCCTTATAAATTAATGGTTAGAAATACCTCTGCTATTGTCTTGAGTTCTGTAATTGCACAGAGAAATTTTATTTCAACCTAGTTTTTATCTTCCAAAGAGGCTTAAACAAAATTAGATTGCATAATCCATGGCATTTATGTCTTTTATCATTTTTTATTAGGAAAAGCTCACTACATGAGCTCTCCTGTAGTGAATACCTCTGACGTAATGAACATTTTCTAATAATTAAAACCCATTGCTTCCAACGTAAACACAGTGAAATACGATTAACTCTCTAACAGTGCCATAAAACTAAAAAGGAAAACAGTCTAAATTTACCATTACTTCCAGCAGAATATCTAAACATGAGAAATAAAACTGTATTGATTTGAGTCCATGTGCATTTGTCTATGCCAGATAAGAGTTAGTAGCACTGTTTTTCCAAAGCAAAAATGATTTCTCCACCCAAAGGAAATATTACATCTTTTTACTCCATATATTGTTTCCCCTCTCAGTTATGAGTAGTTCTTAAGAAGGCTACAGGTTAAAACGTGTTTAGAACTTTAGAGACAGTGATTCCTTCAAGGACTTTAAGTACTTCATAACAACAGCTGCTTTTACACAGGTGAAGTGATTATTGCAGCAGGAAGATTAACGACTGAAAAGGTTCTCAATTCTGTTTACATAAATTCAAATCCCAACTCAATAGCTTAACAACTATGTGACTTGGACAAGTTATTTATCCTCTACATTCTTCCTCTTTCTTATCTGTAAAATGTAAATAATTATAATACCTAAATCACAGTGATAGCAATAGGAGGCAGACAAATTCCTAGGCAGACAGGGATGGGCCTCTGGTGAAACTTGACCTTCAAGCCAAGGCCAGAGTGAAGTCTTCACACCAAACTACCAGTTCAAGATAGAGTACACTCACTGGAGTGAGAACTTCCATTCCTCCTCAGTGTGCTCAGCCCCTGATTGTTCCTAGGCCAAGCCTTCACTTCAGCCCCGGATTGGCTCTTTACACTATCATACCTTTTTCTGAACAGTGCTTTTTCCAAGGCTACTTATAAACCACTCAGCATGCATTTCCCAACTCAGCCTCACAACTGGCAACCCACTTTCAGCTACCCTCTTGATGCTAAGAGCTTTTTTTCTGTTGCTAAATAAAATTCTACTGTGTCTTACTTACTCTCTGGTGTCCACATACCTCATTCCTCTTTGTCATGAGACAAGAACTTGAAACTCACAAACCGTGAGAGTGAAAGAGCAGTAACACTCCCTCCCAGTCACTGAGCTACAGGAGTAAAGAAGCCACATCAACAGGATTTTGTAAAGTTCTCAGAACATTACCAGACACATAGTAAACTCTTGCTATCAATTTACTATTTATCAAGTAAGAGAAAAAAAGGTTGCAGGAGAATAAAAAAGAAATAAATGTAGCATCATCCATTTTTTGGACCATAAAAAGTAAGCTATGTGACACATTCATTTACTTATTCATTCAGTTACTCATCATCTGTGTAAACCAGTTTGTTGGGGACTGTGATCATAGCAGGGAAAAAGACAGAGATGGACCAGCTGTCAGAAAAATGACTATAATACTATTAGAAAGTATTATACAACTGTATGCAATTAAAAGTTAAAATTGCATTGAAAAGCAACCCCTATGTGCTATAAACCTTTATAGCTAATAACAATAGTATTAAGTGTCTATTTCAATCAACAGTTGCCTTACATTTGTTATCTCTAATCTTCACAACAATCCATAGGGTACACACAATACCCATATTATAAGTAAGGACCTTGAAATTGCACAAAATTTAATGCCTTCTGTGAGTTCACATATCTGGTACAATGAGAAAAAATCACATTTCATACTTTATTCTCTCTACTAGATGTTACAAAGCAAAGGACACTTTTGTGCAGATGCCTTGCTACTGTAGTCACCATATTTTTTTTCTTTCTGGGCACTTTCTTCTCTCTCAGGGAAATATTCTCCATTTTCACCCTAAATCAGCGACATAAATTTCTCAACTAAGCCATTGGTTCTCAATTTTGCTTAAGCATTGGATTCACTCTTAAAAATTACTAATTATTTGGTCCTACCACAGAGTTTCTTACTTCGTCCCTCTGTGGTGTCACCAGGGTATTGAAAAATTTTAATCACCTCTCCAGGTGATTTTAACATACTGTGCAGGTTGAAAACCAAGGAACTGAGATGTAAATATCTGCTTAGGTGGGGCTTAAAACAGGAATCAGAGATTTAAATAAAGGGAATTAAGTTATAAATAATCTCTCAAAGTAGCAGATGGCTGGAGAGAAAAAAATTTAAGAGGAAAAAAAGACAGAATATCACAGAGATTTAAAAATCTGCAGTTATGCTAGAGAAGAGAATAAAGATAGATTGAGAACTGGGTGGCAGTAAAGAAAAAGATTCAGGGGATTAGAAATACTCAGTGTTGACCTGGTGTGAGAAAGGCCCGAGAATGGAGTTTCCTCATTTGTAAAACTTGTTTTACATTCACATTTGTAAAATGTGAGATTTACCTGTAAGATCTGGTAAAAACCACCTAGCATGTAAAAGTACTGGTTACACGTTAGCCTGTGTGGATCAGATTTTGGTGGAACCAGAAGTTTATATAATTTGGAGGACTATGATGAAAAATAAAAGAATAAAAATTACAAATTCTAAATTTTATACATTTCTGTTAATTTGTATAGAACATGAAAAATCACAAACTACAATGTTTGAAAAGCTGACACATATAATAAAATCTAGAAAACATATTGTGTGTTAATGAATTGCCTGATATACTCTAACATGTTTCTACATGTTTGGCTACATACACTTTAATGGCCGTTTCACATTAATTATTTTGTAATAGTTTCCATAAAAAGATAATTCATTACATCTATTTTGTTAATATCAATAGTTTTAACAAGATATTGATAAGACACAAAATCTCGCCATACAATTGTATAGGTTTTACGATTAGAAGAATTTCCACAAAGTAGCTTCTGGCCTCACACATTTCAAACTTGTATTTCCTTTACTACACACATGTTTTGGTGCTGAAAGCCATAGGACAAATGCACATTTCAGTACAATTTCTAGCCCTGTCATAATACCTCGGTAGATTTGCACAGTGAGCAGAAGTATTCCTGAAAGCTATTCATAACTGGGACAGCTTGCAATTCTTTAGTTGTACACCAGAGTTTCCATGACCATTTAATCACATTCTTCTAAACCCAAACTATGTATCTCTCAAACTCAACTTTACCTTAACTGGATCCCGATAATGCCTGTGGCCAATCCACAGGAATTCTACTAGGAGAAGTATGATGGAAGGGAAAGTCATACAGGGAAGCAATAGTCTCAACTGATTGCAGTTTATACTACTTCTTAAAATGTTACCAAAAATGCATGACTTGTAAGAGACCTATATAAGCAAGGAATCCTAAAGATTAAGCTTTATTATATGCATGGAAAATTCATTTCTGAATATTAGCCATTTTTTTCAGTAGCAGCTCTAATTTCAATAAAGGGTAGGTAATCTTGTCCGAAAAACTGGATAAGTGACTAATATTAGTAAATGCCATTCTAAGAATTTAATGGCACATATTAATTTGTTTTACAACAACCTTATTGTTTATGTATTTTTCTTATTATCCCCATCTCGCAAATGAGGAAAGTGAGGCCCACAGAGTTCAATGGACTTAAATCACACAGAGAGTAAATGGCAGAGGCACAAACTCTCTATTATGTTTATGCAGCCAACCTCTCAGATTATTCTTGAAATTAAAAATGCATCCCCTTTTCCTAAGTTTTAAAGAACTGTCAAATATTTCAAATACCTGAACAAGGAGTTGATGAAGATTATAGAAGTATGCTTCGTGGAAATGAAAGATAAGGTAAATCTACAGGGTCAGTGTGGGAGTCTACCACATGCTATTCAGGCAGCTCAAACAAATACATAAAGTTTTAAGGTAAGCCTGACAAGTGAAAAAGAAACAACTGAAAGAAATGCCAAGCAAAATAAAAACTGAGTCAATTTTCTACATGTGTCAAAGCAAGAATGCATTTTTAATGTGACTTACTAAAATACATAGGATCAATTAGCAAGGAAAATTCCATTTCTGCTATTTAGAATGAAAATATGATCATGTAAAAATGTATAAATGCCATCAAGGAGGTTAGAAATGATGAAATGTAATATCAATTTTGGTACATCCAATTGGAAGTTAAAATGCAAAGTATGATTGTTGTGGACAGTTGTATACATTCAACACAAGATGCATAATGGTTATGCTGAGGACATAATTTGAAAGGATAAGAGGAGAATTTGAATTGAATTTAGTAAAACATTACTCTGTGAGATAAATTTAGCAAAGTACTTCCTATTTGTCCTAACTCAGAAGCTGGGAGACAAAATCAGATGCATCAGACACTGATACATTGGATGTGCACATGCACACAAATAAAAACATTCATAAAACCTATGGTAGCACTTCTTATTGTCTATTTTAATTGCTTATTTCTCTGTATCGCCCGATCCATGGTGACCTTGTAAATGGTAGATCCTATTTTTTCGGGGCTATGATCCTGTCATATTGAAGAAGTTCAGTAAAATGCTGAAAATTAATGAACAAATGAATAAGGTGAAGACGTAAAACTTTATATCCTACTTAATATTAATTACAGGTTTTAAGACCAGCAACACTGAACACTATACTAAGCAACAGCCACAAAGGTGACTCATGAATCATTGTTATATATGTCATACACTACTACCTACCTTTTGAACATCTGGAACACTCTTACACTCATAACAGTTATCATACACATTCATACAACAAATATATATTGAGTACCTACTAAGTGATAGACATTGTTTCAGGCAACCTTAAAAACTGTCAAACTAAATCGCTGTAATTTTTTGTTATATTTATAGACGTATTACTCCTACCTCATCCCTTACAACTTCTTATGGCCTACTCAATGCTATATCTCTCAAGGTCTACTAACTCATCTTAAACATATCAAGTTCACTTTTCAATTGGTAAATGAATTTATACTGAACAAAATGTAAATTATATATTCAGACCTTGTAACCCAAATTCATAGAGAATGCATATATTTATGCTAACATTGTCCCTATGAGGACTATTTTCTCCCCAAGGAATAGTCCTTCCTGAGAAATTTTTATTTGTACATTGCTGCTACCAAACTAGAGCCTATGTTTTAACAAAGGATGTGATCTTGTAGAAAACTTTCTCATGAGATATCACACCATAGATATATCAGAATCTATGATCTGCAGATACTCAGATAGCCAACCACCAAATAATGTCATTTAATTTTTGAGCATCCACTGGTATCAATAACTTCCTCATTTAAGTCTCTGGGAATCAGAATACATTATCTCCTATTTCTGAGACTTGAAATTCTAATTTCTCCATCAGCTTAAATAGATCATCCCTAGGCTATGAAAAAATACACTGAATCCATTTCTAAAATCCTTTTTTGGTTTGTTTCAATAGAAGTTTTTACATTTTTTTTGAATTTTTTATGTTAAAATTACTATGACTTAAAACATGCGCTTTCAAATGTTCAAACTCTCAATCTACTAGCTCTGTCTTAAAGTTCCTCCTATTCAAGTCTTGCCAAATGTCCTTGTGTTGGTTATTTTTAAAATGGATGCTGTCTTTTCTAACAGTACCAAAAAGTTTTTGAGTAGAGGAGGTGTTTATTTCATTGTTTTGATTTTACCTCCCTACTTTCCCCTAAATCAAATAGCTTTATAATTTTATTTATATTTACAGTTTAGTTTGTTCCTTCTAGGAATAATACATGGAAAAATATGTTAAAAAACAAAACTATAGTCTTTACAGCTAATATTTCTAGCAATTTACAATATTGAGAAACAAACTCATTTTAATTCTTATCATCCTTCCTATTTTGAAGGACATATAACATTTTTACAATATATAATTCTATTGAGAAAATTGTTATCTTTTTGTGATAAAACTCATTAAATTAATAAACTTCTTACATATATATAGATAGAACTTTGAGTAAATTGGACAAATTGATTCCAATCTAAACATTAGGTGTTTTAAAATACTTCAAATTGCTTATTATTCTTCAAGTAGCTGCCAAATTATTATCATTTTGAGGAAAGTAAATGAAGAAAGTTGAATATGTAACTGTGGTCAAGATGGTAGGCTTTTCAAAGTCAAGCATTAAAACATTTTCTCATCTTCTCTTCTTCCATTCCTACCTATGTTCTTACATATGCAAGAATTGAGGGCTACATATTCCATTACAATTAAAGTACATCTGTTGATATCTGTTTACCTTTATTTCAGTATTTTCACCTAATTGGAAGGATTACCTTAATAGTTTTGATAATGCTAAAATAATTTAGGCCCTGGATTACATTATGGAAAACTTACTCATTCCTTAAAAGGAGTTAATTATTCATTAGTAGCAAGGGTGAAATTTACTTGTCCTATATGAGTAAAGACAAGAAGTTCATTTTCTTTTTCATATTTCATTGCCTGAATCAAAGGTGCTAATGAGACATCTTAAGGCAATTTCACAAGTAAGAAAATTCCTAGAATTTAACAAGATATTTAACATTATGTGAAAAAAGAAGGTCAAAAAAAATAGCCAAAACTCAAGTAACATCATAAAATGGTACCTTGGAGAAATCACTTGTACTTTAATAATTTAAAAAGGTCTGTCTCATTCATAGCAAGCAAAAGTAAAAATGAACTTTCATGCTGTGCTCAAGAACAGCTCAAAAAGCATTTTATACAGCATACTATGATAAATTAGACTGAAATTCAGAGTTAATATGTGACCTTTCAAACCAGAAAATATAAGAGCAAAAATGCAAAATTAAAATATTGTGTTGCTGAGTGCCTTCATTAGCAAATTATTTTGCCAACTACAAATAGCACCTTATTTAGCAAATTGTTTGGCTCCAACAAAGGAGAAAAAAATTGGTTATGTGTGATTTCTTTACAATTTCTCCTTAGTCAACATTTTTAGCTACTTTAGGGGTACTACTAAAGTATGAAGTACTAGATACTACTAAGGCTACTGTGGTAATGGTACTAAAGTAAGATAAAGTAATATATAGGTATTAGGTATAAGGTATTTACATTTTCTATTTATATTTGGGAGTGACCAACTGAAGATACAGTCATTAAAAGTTAATATGGATCATACTTACACAGATTGAAAAGAGCAAAACAAGATGGGAAAGGAGAAATATAAGGAACACTAGTATTTAGGGGTTAAACACAGTAACAGAAATAGTGACCGGAGAGGCAAATATCAAGGGGGACCAAGTTACAAGATAGGAATGAATAATGTAATCCAAGGGAAATTTGAGTGTGACAGCCTGAGTGATTAGAGTCTCAAATGTTTTAGAGCAATCAAATAAGACAGAAATTATCAGGTAGAAAGAGTTAGTGACTTGTTCCCTTTGCAAGAGGTTGCACTGAGTTGAAGAACTCATTAGGGTATAGACCTAACTCAATCATAAAGCTTCTCGGGGAGGCCTTTCCACCTTTCCATTTAAAAGGGTCCCCTTTTAAAAGGGCCCTTTCCCCATTTTCATTTTTTTCCATGATGCCTTTGACATGTTTTACTTGTTTATTGTCATCTGTTGCAAGGATTAACAGCTCCTTGAAGATGTGAATTTGTTCACTATCGCTAGTGCTTAAAACAGTGTTTGGCACACAGTAGACAATAAACATCTACTGAAGGAATGAATGAAATTACTCACGGTAAAAGAGTATTAAGGAAATAGCTAGAGCAAAGACTTGCATTGAGTGAAATCATTCTTTTATAAAGACATTCATGGCCAAGTACGGTGGCTCATGGCTATAATCCCAGCACTTTGGGAGGCTGAGGTGGGCAGATCACGATGTCAAGAGATCGAGACCATCCTGGCAAATGTGGTGAAAAATGAGCAGGGCGTGGTGGCACATGCCTATAATCCCAGCTACTCAGGAGGCTGAGGCAGGAGAATCACTTGAAACAGGGAGTCAGAGGTTGCAGTGAGCCAATATTGTGCCACTGCACTCCAGCCTGGGAACTAAGACTCCACCTTAAAAAAAAAAAAGGACTTTCATCTATTTTTATGCAAAAGCCAAAGAGCCAATAGAAAGGACTAGTGAGTTTGAACATATAAACTGGGGGGAATAAAAAGGCAGTTGATGCCGGAATATCCAGGAGATGGAGAGAATATTGGTCATGGAGTCATAGAATAAGTGTCAAAATTAACCTTGACTAAAAGGAGAAACACTTCACATGACGGGGAACATTTCGATATGGATGAATTTGAATGTGGATGTTGCTTAGCAAAAATGGTGGTAAAAAATTTCAGGAAATTGTTACGCATATTATCATGTCTGCGATGGTTTAAAATATCTGTGGTGAGATTAAAAAAAAATTTCTGGTGGCATGCAGAAGAACATAAGAGGCTGAAGACTGTAGCCAATAAGTTTACTTCTCTTGTCAAATGTTTGAAATGTAGGAAAGGAAATATATAGAGTTAACGTCTTTATTGGTTACAAAGTGGAAAGACTTGTCTTTGTTGTCATTGTCATTGGTGTTGGTGCACTTAAGAGGAATGCTCAGAGCATGAAAAGATGAAGAATTCAATGAATGGAAGCAGCAAAGGTGCAATTTTAGATACATAATATTTTTAAATAAATTAGTATGCTTTTCTTGTGCACAAACACCTGTGCATAAACTTCCCACCATTCCCCTGCAAGTACCATTACCTTGGCAGAATTAAGATTGCTACAGCTGAAATGAAGAGCAAAGGAAAGAGTTAATAAACAATTTTGCCTTCCAAATAGGCTTCTTATGCCAATTTCATTACTAACCAGCAAAAGCTTTTGATTTGCATGAATAGAACTAGTCAAGAAGAAAAATCAGGAGGAAGATCAAAGATCAAAAAGCTAAAACCTTAAAGAAAGAAAACACTGGATTTATTCATACACGTAGTTTTATGAAATAGACAAAGAACAATATTTAAAATCAGAGAAAGAAGACTCCCAACCTAAGTGGACCATGCTTGATAAGTAACAGAAACATCAATAAGAGTACCCCACTTCTTCCAAGAGCATGTACTGTCTACACCAGTAGCAGGATGAGGGAGACACTGCTTGTACTGAGGAGCTGCTGAAGCAGTCCATACTGCACACTAGGTAGGTGAAGGTACATCTGCAGATGCTTGCATAATTTTCTGCAGGATGCATTCCCTTCATAAACCTCTACTGGATAATGTCTTCTTTAGTCCTCTACGATATTCACATATTCTCCAAATAGGATAAGGTCCTGGATAACCAGAGGGGACACTTAAAAGTGGAGCGAAGGGGAAAGTTCTTACCATGAGCCACTGGACTTGGATGGGAATCAACAGAGCCAGTTCCATAGTCCTCACACCCCAGAACCACAGCAGTGTTGAGACCTATTCCAATTACACTTTTGAAAAAGAAGACAATTATTATAAAAATATCCTAAAAGGGCCAATGAAATTAAGAGCAAAGATAGATATGCTGAATCATATATAAGGAAGTAGAAACACTTCCTCAGAGGTGAGAAGGAATCAAAGGGAATTGAAATATAGGGAGAAAATTCTAAAAATTAGGAAACCAGCTGGATTGTAACAATATTCACTTAAATATAAGAGACTAGGAGATTTTCCAGAAAGTTAGTGTCAGGTAGAGTAGTGGGTCTATTCTTTGGGATAGTAGTGAGATTTTCCAGAAAGTTAGTGCTGGGTAGAGTAGTGGGTCTATTCTTTGGGATAGTGGTGGGTGTATTCTTTGGGATTTGAAACATACATGGAATCTTTGAAACAGATCTCTGTGTGATATGACATGCTGTAAATAGGACACTATTAAAAAGATCTAGCTGATGTTAGGTAGTACAAATTTGCAGTTTAAAATAACAATTCATTACCAAATTATAGCAACATTCACTATGACTCCATTTATTTTGGTTTAATTTATTTTCCCAGTAACAGATGTCCATGTAATTTGCTCATTGCCAAGCCACACGAATCTGTTTTGATAATAATTGTGGGGCTTATTTAAAAATATGGTTTGTTTTATTGGATGTAAACTGAATATTTAAATGTTGCTAAATGAACTTTTTTTTTAAATAAGGCTACAAAATTCCAGTGAAATTATTCATACTTCTACCATCTGTTATGCCAAAAATTTCAGGCTTACAAAATTTTAGTATGTATAAATACTTGACTTCTAACATTTGTCTATATACCATGATTTACTAGATTGTTACTTTAAATGAACAGAAGAACAAAATGAAAATGGAACCAGCAGGAATTGACAATTTTTATTAGCCCCAAGAGACATTATACAGAAATGTCAAACTGACCACCTACTGAAAACGGCAGGAACCTTCACTTCTCTCGAAATGTCACCAGCTTGCTCAAGTAAACACTAAGGATTGATGTAGCTAGCAGCCTTATATGATGTTATTTTAAAGTTATCCATATTTCATTCACTCTTTTTCCCCTCCAAACTTCAAGTCACACTGCATTTTATTTTGCTTTTTCCCTCGCAGCATGTAATAAAGCTCCTGCTTTCTTTCCTAGATAAACTTCCTCTTGATCAAGGCCTTCACTACACTCTTCCAATACTTCAGGGCCTGCTTCAACACAACATGACAAGACGCATGATTTGAAGCAGAGTTTTAGATCAGAGCTTTCCCTTGGCTAGTTATGTAGCACTTGAGCTAGTCTCAGTTTATCTAGACTACAGTTTTCACCTCTGGAAAACAGAAGGATTCTAAGAGTCCTTTTAACCTTTAAAATTCTGTGATACAAACATATACTAAGAAGCACACGCAAGTAGCAATAGTAGACTAAACAATCAAACTGGGTAAAAAATGATGCCAAACCTATATCAAAAGATCTCATGTACCCCATAAATATATACATCTACTATGTACCCACAAAAATTTTAAACAAACTATGGCAAAATCTTCGCAGAATGAGAACCCAGACTAATACCCCAATTTTTTCTGCTAAATTTCCACAAATTTGTCATTTGTATGTGAACTTTCATGTGAGTGAGAGAGTATCTTTTATCAGTGATGTAAGTAAGAAAAGGTTTCAACAGTGTAGTTGCATATATATTACTCCAATGAAATAACTCATATTTCTCCCATCTGTTATGCAAAAAATTTCAGACTTACAAAATTTTAGTATCTATAAATACTTGACTTCTAACATTTGCCTATATACAATGATTTACTAGATTTTTACTTTAAATGAACAGAAAGAATAAAATGAAAATGGAACCAGTAAGAATTGACTAGTATATATAAATGTGTATATACATAGATAGATGCCTAGACTCTATTTATTCTGTGATAGAAACCATCTTACAGTGTATTAAAATCAAAAGACTTTCACAGGGTCCTATTGGCAATATTAAGGTTTGCTTACTAGATACATGATATCCAACTGTGTGATTGCTGGGAAAGCAATCATCATGTGAAAATATTGGATATGTTGTTTGTATTAAGAAAATATGCTTTAAATTACAAGAAAAAAACTAGTGCCAAGAACCTGTTATGATTTTTAAATATTTAAAATTATTTTTATGAAACTACATGACTCTTAGGAAATTACATTGTAAATTTATATTTAGTGTTAATTTCTGAAAACTAATTTTGCTAGTATCAAGAGAAAACATCTACAGTATCTTTTTCCAAAATAACTAAGTTCAATGAATTTACCGTTTATTTTTTGTAAAAAGAACTATTTACATACTTACATATGTATACATACATACGTAAAACAAGTGGTAACACCATAACATTTTCAAACTTCAGTAATTTAATAATTCATCAATTATTTGATATTTCCATGTACCAAGAATGTGCTTAACAAAAATCAGAAGTTGAAGCAGATTTTTTTTAAACGTACTGCTTTTGTAGCTTATAAACGTTTAAAAGCTATGTGCATTTACTAAGGCCACAGAGTAAATTATAAAGATTACTAATATAAAATTAAACCAATACTAAGAATCAATTTTCGCTAGTAGGATGTTAACTAAACCACTGTCTCAAAATTGTAGAAACTTGTTAAATCATCTCCTGGTTGACTTCAGGTGTGTGTTAAGGTTTTGTAGGACCTTATGTAAAGACAACTTTGTTACATTGCATGAAAATAATCTAAACCTGTATGGCTTAAGTAAAAATCACTCAGAATTGAGTAATGGATTACATTTTTAAAGTCACAATAATTGCAGAATATCTCCATGAAGAGCCTTTACAGAAGAGTATAGATTTTACAAATGCCATGTCAAAAACCAAGTTCAATTTTTCCATCACTCAATCAGGTCACATTACAGATCCATCTGTTTAAATTATTAATATTGGAAGGAAGAATGTTACCCCTAAGTGCAGGCAGCTGCAATAGCAGGTCTAGCTGTCTAGGACTTCAGTAGCCTGCCTGTAATAGCTAACTTACAATATTTTCCTTTTATTTCAAAGATCTAATGTCCGAGACAGGTTCAGACCTCTGAACACCAATTCCTAACTTTTCATCTCACTTACTGTAATCATTAGCTCCATTCCAACAACTCTTCAACCCATTGAGATAATTAATTCATTGATACTCCCATTTTTTGGTGGCCATCAGCCCCTTCATTTTCTCATTTACGTTTTATCCAGTTCAGAGTTCTGGCCCATAAGTCTCATCTATTCTTTGAATAAAACTTGAACTCCCTTGTAGTTTCTCCTTTACCTATACTAACTTAAAAAAAAAATAACTAAACCTATCTTACCACATTATACCTGCACCCATCTCCTGCCCAGAATGACTCTAGAAAGCATATACAACCATTCTAGCTAAGTGTCCTTTCATGTGTGACTACTTATCTCCACTGGGACCTCTGCAGTACTCCTCCTGATTCCAATACATAACCTCAGTGATTTAATTCTCTCAATCTTAAAGAGGAAACTCCTAAATTTCCAGCACCCACCCTTGGGTGAAAACTTCATTCTTAATTCACTGAGCAATTTGAAGCAGTCAAAATAGAACTTTCATCTTTTCCCCCGTGTCTGCTATCATGCTTTCAGCTACACCTGTGTATCCTAAATATCTCTCCTGTTAAAATGGACTGAAAAGTCACTACATCCACCTAAGGTCCACCCATCCACTTACATGCATTTCATCTTCCTCTCCACCTCAAGGATTTTGTTCCATCAGTTAGCTCCTCACTTTCAAGTATAATTTTATTTTTCCTCTCATTTTTGGATGACTTATATTTGCATACAGACATTCTATAATAACTCTCACTAGAGAAAAAAGAAAACCCTTTAATATTCTATTTGCCATCTAGTTATTGCCCAATTTCTCTTTGCATTTTAGCAAAATTTCTCAAAGGGTTTATCTTTACTGTCTCCAATTCATCTCTTAGGGCTTTGATCACAGCCATTTTATTAAAATTGATTTATTCAAGGGTATTAACAATCTCCATGTTGGTAATTCTATGCCTTTATGGTCTGTATTTAGTCCTAACTTTACTTCCCAGCAGCACTTAATATAGACATTTCTTTCTTCTTGAAACATTTACTTTTCAATTCCAATATATTACTCTCTCCCAGTTTTTATCTTCCTATTCTGACCCATTTTCTGTGTGTTCTTCCCTTTCGTGACTCTTGAGTGATAGAATAACCCAAAGCTCAATCTTTTTCTCTCTGCTTTCTCTGTCAACTCTCACTTCCTAGGGGTGCTATTTAGTTTTAGGGCTTTGGAAACTGTCTGTACAATTTGATAACTCCTAAATGTATATCTTCATTCAGAACTTCCTCATTCTCTCTTGACTTGTACATCTGACTGCCAAATCTCAGTGTGCTGACTTGAATCTTTAATAGACCTCTCACATTTAACGTTTCTAAAATAGAAACTGAATTCTCTCTGTCCTCTCCAAACCTGGCACTAGCATTCTTCCAATTGCTCAAGCCAAAAAATTTGGAGTCACATTTTCTTTCCCTTATATCCAAAATTGAAATTCTACATTATGAGCACTTACATTGAGCTCTGCCTTTAGAATGTATCTGAAATTGACTACTTCTCTTTACCTCCACTGCCAGTCTTTTAGTCTAAGGCGTTAACTCCATGGTAGCTGGAGCAATTTTTTTTCAAATCCAATTGTAACATTTCTGACATAAAATCCCCCCAAATGGCTCTATCTATCTAGTTCACCATGAGAGCCTTAAAGTATGGTCTAGTAAGTCCTCCATAATCTCCCTTCTGTCTCTTTAACCATGTCTCCTAAAACTCATCTTCTTGTTTTCTGAAATCAATACGTTTGTATTTATTGTATACTCTTCCTTAAATTCTCTTCCTTCATATATTTGGAAGGCTTGTTCATTCACTTTATTTAGGTCTTTTTTCAAATTTATCTACCCAGGAAGTCCTTTCTTGAACATGCTTTCCCCAACTTCCACACACAATTTATTGCCTTTTATTATTACACATAAATTTCAGTAAGTTTCTCCTGCTTTGTCCTTGACTTAATGTATGTCTAGGGAAATTGACTTCCTTCTCACTATAAATTATTTCATGGTACACCTAGGTGAGGTTTAAAATGAGAAATCAGTAGTCCTAGAATTAGAACTTGCCAGCCCTACTTGATTATGAAATTACTCTTGAATATCTACCCCTCAAATTCTGAATTCTGTTAACCTTCCTAGACATCAGGGATCTACCAACCTCTCTCTATTCAGGGACCCTTCCAGGACTTGCCTACCTTCTTTCATCCCCTGACTACTTACCGGATAGTATAACAACACTTTGTGCCACTTGCCAGATCTCTATACATATTAAAATCTGGTACTTTTATCTGTTACACTCAGACTTTATAAACCATATTTCTGGTTGTTATTGTCAGATCTTGATGCATTTTAAATTATATTCTGTTACAAGCCTGCATATTTATTCTAATAGGTTAATATATCACACCTTTTAGAATAGTCGCTGTTTGGAGACTTAGCAATAAAATATTCAGTCTCATGTCAATATCTATTTTTTATTTATTATATTTATTATACTTTGCTATATTTATTTTTCAGAGGACTTTTTCTCCTTTACAACCATTTATTCCCCTATGTATCACTAAACTAATGTTCCTAAAGCTCATACTGAATAATTTACATAATTTACATGATTATATCAAGAGGATTTTTCTATTAAAATGAGTTTCATTTGGTTTTTAAAAAAATATTTTGAAAGAGCAGTTATTCTCAGAAGCTAACTAGTTCCTCCCAAAATTTGGCAGTAACTATTATGTTGTATTTTATTATACTGTTTGATTTAAAGTGAGTTAGAATTGAAGCAAATAAAATAATTGTATGTTACTTAATAAATTAAAAATGCAGTATTCCAATATAAATTTATATTGCTATAGTTCAAGAATTCTCTTATTGAATTCATTTGAAACATTCAGTTAGAACAATGTAGTAAAAGGCAATACTCAATTATTTCCATGTTTGAATATACTGCTTCAAAATATATAAAAAGAAACATCTTACTTTGATATAGTCCACATTAATGTATACATTGCCCACTGACGCCTATCTCAAACTTTTAAATTTGTTTACATATTTATAAATTTGAAGGCCAAAAAAGGTAACATAAGTGCTAAAAATTAAAGACATTAAAATTAACAACACATTTTATACTCAAGTTTATTACCTTCATAATACTAAATTATAGTGTGAAAACACAGGTCTTTTGTAATTTAATGGGATTAACAAATATAAATAAATAGCAGAAACGAAAGTGAATATCAAATGCAATATTCAAGTAAATAATTAAAGTAAATGCTTTGTTGTAAGTCTCCCCAAAGATACTGAAGTCCTGAAGGTCATGCTGATTAACATGCTAAAGAAATATAAATCAGTGGTGTGATTCTACTAAAGCTAATGAGTTACTAAGGTGCTTTTATACATAGAATAGCAGCATAGATGGAAAATGAAGCTTTCTAAATTCCCAAAGTGAAGAACAACACACAGGGTTAGGAAATACTAAAAGCAAAGGTCTAGAATAAGTCTGAGGCACTGGAAAGACTTAATAATATATATCAAAAAATGATGAATAATTATTTCCAAAGTATTTTCAAAATTGAACAAAATATGGGATTAGGGAACAAGGAAAAATACTTAATCATATAAGGAAATATTCTGACAGTAAGGATAGGTACACACCAGACTGATTTTAAGTTGTACAGTGAAATTGCCCAGAGATATTTTAACGTAGCTGTTAAATTTTAAGGTAGCTTTATTTGATGATACAGCTGGTATACAGTGCTTCCAGAAATGCTAAGATGTTTAGTAAACTGTTGTAGGTATCTTCCAAGACTATAATTTATTAAATTTAAAACATAGGCACATCACTTGGCATTTAATAAAAACTCTTTGGCTTGGCATCTATTTTAAATTGTACTTGACTATTCTTAATCAACATGAAATATGTTTTGGAATTCCAAAAAATAAAACTCATAATTTAGAATCAAAGGGTGCAATTCTGAATTCCAGCTGAACCAGCCTTTACACTCACCATGGCCATAGCATAAAAAAATAAAGTTAATTTTTAGCAAGAAGAAAGAATCTAGACATGCACACTCATGTTAAGGAGAGAGACATATATTCAAGAAGCCAAGGCCATGACCACTAATTAAAAATAAATATACGTGTCTCATCAACAACACGGGTTTGAACTACACGGGTTCACTTGCACATAGAGTTGTTTTTTAACTAATCACAGATGGAAAATACAGTATTCACAGTATGTGAAACCTGCCTGTATGCCTAATTTTTCAAATACGAGGGTTCTGCAGGGCCAAATGCAGAATTTGCCTATGTGTGGATTTTAGTATAAGCTGGGGTTCTGGAATCAACTTCTAAGGCTAATGACAGATGACTGCACATGTAAACTTCAAAAAAAATTTTTTTAAAAGCAAGCTTCCAGGCTTTGTGATATAACATTGATAGAAGAGACATAAATTCTTCTATATAAATCACAAAAAGTCTCATTTTTTTAAATGTGCTTTCAACAAATGCATAAGATAATGAATTTAACGTGATTGATAATGGTCTATGTTCAAAAGCAGATAGCTCAGGAAAATCATTGTCATAAGACTCAGAGAGGAAAAGCAGAATTTAGAAAAAGGATCTCAATCACTATAAGAGACCCTAGTCCTTTCATTCCAAGGTTAATGATTACAAGTACTTTCCATGTCAGAGGAAGTAGAAATTGGTATCAGAAACCCAGTGCACAGATGCACAGTTATTCACCATTACACTTGAGTAGAAAACATACATATCGCTCATTCCTTAATAGGTTCAGTTATTGCTAACAAATCTTTTCATCATCTTCAGTAAATCCTAAGTTTAAAAAGAAAAAAGTCATACTCTCCAGGTGTTGCTATACAAAGCTCCATAAGCTAGATTGTCCATTCCCAAAATACAAACCGAATTGAAAAAACAGGTAAGCAATACCCCTTAAGAAGATCAGCTGATGGAGGTTTAATTTTGTTTCAGTGAGCCACAAATGACAAAATAAAGATTATTAATAAAGTTTTGAAAATATTCAAAGATCCTGGAAAGCTTTATTTATAATACCAACTTTCAGTATTTAATCCTGGAAATTTTGAGATTATAATGATGGGGTAGAGTTCTTTAATGTCTATCACATAGTTCTCATTTTTCATGATACAAAATTAAGACATAAATATATACAGTTAAAATCAAAAGTCACAATAGGGAATTACCTTAGTATTAAAATACCTATTTCTAGTCTGTTCAACAAATATTAAATGGAACTATAGGAAACTGTCATTTCTATAGATTAGAAATAGTTGAATATTGGCAATTTCATATTGTTCAACTTAATATTCATCAAATCACTTCTGTGTTTAGGAATCAGTTCTAGTCAATGAAGATACAATGTGAGTCAAACTAAAGTCTGACGTGTAAGTAAAGTAATCTTTGCAGTTTGGCAAGCCATTTAGTACCTCTATGACTGCGCCGAATGACTGCTGTCAATTCATCTATCCATTGGTTCTTCCATACATTCATTCTACAAATACTGATTCGGCACTTAATATATGCCAAGTATTTGCTTAGTTATTGAGAACACATTATCAAAATAAACATAATCGCTGCCCAAATAAAACTTAAACCTTAGTCTGAAAAACAGACATAAAGTTCACAACATTTTAAGTATATATATTATGAAAAGTACATTAAAGAATAAATGCAAGAGGCTTTAGAAGAGACAATCAGAAAGATCTAGTTTCTGAGATTTCACATTTTGTAAGCTGGAGTGCTGACTTTCAACACCTCCCAATACAGCAATGAAGGAACCTGTATGTAATAATGTTTAATATCCAATGTAGCTTAAATTAAGTGTTTTACTAGTCTTACCAAAGCAGATAATATTCCAAATCTACATTTACTGATTAGGATCTGAATCTTAGTGGGTTATGTAATTTGCTCAAGAACACAAAGCTAGTAAGTGGTGGTATCAGAACTAGACCAGCAGTCTCCCCCAAGAACCTACCTCATTAGTTTTTGCCTATGTCACCTCCTGTAGCTCAACTCGAATTTATCTGCCTGACCTAAAACTCTCGGACTAATATCCATAGCTCTAGGGTATAACTCTCCTAAAAAGTATCCCCAGGATTTTTCAACTAAGCCTTTTTCATTGCAAGCAGAGATGAAATTAGGAAAAGCCAGACAGGAGAATGTTGACTATTAATGGCACAATCAGTCAGCTGAGGAACAATCGAGGCTAATGTGATTCAAGTAGTTAACATCTCTATTTACATTATCCTGTGGACAAACTGATTTTTAAAGTCAACTCCAAATGTTAGTAGACAAGTTTAAAATTTAAGAATTAAGTAGAAAACACTTTGTTAAATCTTTCAGCAGATGTAATGTCATTTGACCAGGTGAAACACATTCCAGGATACTTGACAGAAATTCTTCCCAAGTTATTAATTTCATGGCAAATGACCATTTACTTCTTGTCCTTATCACTCCTGATAAAAAGTGATGTTGCGAACACTACCATGTACTTAGTCCAAAATGTAAAGTAACATTTATAAATAGCATATCATTATTGTAGTTAACATCAACTACAGAAGGCAAAATTTGCTTTACTGCCAAATTCTCTCTTCTTTAATATCTAAGTCTTAGTGTGGTTAAGGAAGAGAGGCATAATCCTGGTCATTTTTTTTTCCCTAGCCTTATTTGTAGAAAGCATTTACTCTCTGTCCAGAAATCATAAATACATTTTATAGATATCCTCATCTATATGTAGCTGCTAAGGTAATTGCAGAATTCATCACATTCTTCATGAGATGGGAGAGTTCCCTGACCTCTTTTGTGGGACTTGCAACAGGAGTATTGCTTGCTTACTTGCCTGCCATGCTCTAACTCCTTGTGGGAGAGGAAGCATGCAGAACCAGAGCAAGTGTTTTTGTACTCTAGCCCCATGGTAGCATGTAGGGATATGTTACAATTAATGCTCCTTTAGCAGTTGCCATCCACAGATACCTAAGTGTTAAGCCAACTCAGTGGAGAGTCAAGGTGACAGCCTTCTATACCCTAACCTCTGGGTTCCTGGGGTCCTTCTCCAGTGTTCAGGAAAAATCAGGTCACCCAGACTTAAGGGATGGTTAATGAGGGGATTTTACTGAGTGATGGGGGTGGTGCTCAGTGGGATGAATGGGAAACTGGAAAGGGGATGGAGTGGGAAGATGATCTTCCCCTCCAGTTCAGCCATCCCACAGCCAGTCTTCCTCTCCCACCATCCCCAGAGGAATTCCTCTTGACATTCAAACACTCCTTCTCTTCCCTCCTTCTCAACTGAACTGCTCTGCTTCTCTGCCACTCTTCTGCTCATCTGCTTTTGGAGCCTGGGGTTTGGGGTTTATATGGGTACAGGATAGGGGGGCGTGGTGAGCCAAAAGGCAACATTGGGCAAGAAAACAGGAATGCCTGTTCCCACTTAGGGCCACAAGTTTCCAAGTTTGAGGATGGGGCTGTTGCCTTGAAACCATCCTCTTTTACCCTGTATTTCCCTGCCTCCCGTCCATATCATTCAGAGTATAGTGAAATGGGCAATTATTTGTGTCATACCAAGAGAAAAGTTATCATTGATATGTAGTAGATGAGTTTATATATGACATAGGTTTCTTTGGTTGCAAGCAACAAAAACCAGTATGGAATTTTTTTATGGAATATATCTTTGGAAGGATATAGAGGAGTTCACAGGGTCAGGGGAAGGCAAAAAAAAAAAATGCTTAAAACTGACAAGAAGCAGACAACAAATCTTACCAGACTTTAAGTTACCATTGCTGTTACTAAGATCAAATGCCAACTGCTTGTTCTGTTTTGAATTATTCTATTCACCATTCATATTCCTCCTGAAGAATCTTATTGAAAAAGATTTGATCAAAAAAAAAAAAAGAAAGAAAAAAAAAAGAAAAAGCTTTGATCATAGACTTCTGTATTTTACCTAAGAATCCTAGTAAAGTTCTAGTAAAAGAAGTCTCCAAGGAACCCTTTCACTTCTGGAGTAGGAAAACTTGATTTATTGCATTAATAGGATTGCATGTCATGGTCAGTCTTTCCCTCAAAGGAAATTTGGATGTAGGTCCAAAGGATGAATGAACGTTGGTTGACAGAGGATAAGAAAACTAAATTTTTTTCCCACTGAATTACAGATATGCATCTCCTTTGACACAGTAATGCTACCCCTAGATGAGCGCCAAAAATGAAGTGCGTACATAAGTTCCCAAAAGATATGTACAAGAACATTTGGGGAAATATTTTTGGTAGTAGATAAAAACAGGTAATTATGGAAATGTCCACAAATAGCAGAATGGATAAGTACTGCATGCAATGACATAGAAGAATTTCACACATATAATGTTAAGCAGCAGCAACCAACTACTAAAGAGTACCCAGTGCATGACTTTGTTATCAAATGTAACATGGGCAAAACTAATCTTAGAAGTCAAAACTGATGTTAGAAGTCAACATATGAGTGATTCTTGGGAAGATCAAAACTAGTGGGGTACTGGAGAAAATTTCTTGGGTGCTTCTGATGACCTGTGTCTTGATCTGCATGTTGCTAAATGGCTGTGTTTAGTTAGTAAAAATTTATTCACCTCTGTATCCTTATGATTTGGGCATTTTTCTGTGTGTGTGTTTGTATGTGTCTGTGTATCTACATACAAAATTATGTAAAAGAAATATGGGGGCATAAATTATAAAACAAAATTTAAAAGAATTAAAGGAATCTGTATCTCCTTTAGAATGCAAAAGTAGCCAAACACAAAATAGAAGCAGCACGATATTCTTATTAGTTTTAATGTGATCGTAAATGTGAATCATCTACATATTACTGTGTTTGCATCCATGCTCTATGGAGTTAGCCAACCAGGGTTCAAATCTCAGCACTGCCATTTACTAATCATTTAACCTCTAGTAAATTAATCTCTATAAACTTTCATTTCCTCATCATTAAAATATGGAGACTAGTACCTACATAAGATTGCAGATGTTATGCAACAAAATAATATATGTAAATGGCTTAGTATAGGTTCTGACACAGTTAGCAATTATTGCTAATGCTATTGAAGTGCTTTAACATGTATTTTCTGAAACTCATTATAATCCTAAGAGGTAATCATGCGAGGTGAGATATTGTGCAGTATTCTCCAGAATGTGGGACAAACACCCACTGGTAGCACACAAATTGATTTCAGATGGTATACAGGCCTGGCCTTAAATTACACTGAATTGCACAGTGAGAAAATTGTCCTCTTCCAAAGCTTTTGATTACATTAAGAAAAGTTCACAGTTTGATGCCAGTATGTCTTCAGACTCCTTCTATGGCTTGCTAAGCTCCCATTTTAACAAAGAAAGGGCAAGCTTTAGGCTAAAATTTGATGACATTGATTTAGTTTTGGTCTTGTGCTGTGCATGTGTTTTATGAACACCTCCCATTTATGCCAAAAAATAGTGATTATTCATTTCATTAACTATAATTTACTTACATAAATGTATGTAGATTAAAAAGGAGTCAAAATATATTTAGGATATAGTAGAATATTTGGAATACAGACAAAAATGGTAATTTGTGATATCTGACCTGAAATAAAATGAATTTATGATGGAAATCTTATGATAATATAATCACTTTGTAGAGTTATAAAGACCCCTTTGTCAGAATATGGTATATCCTCCCATCTACAATTCACATATTACCTAGAAATCTCTCCAGATGACTGAAATTTCTCTTGAAAATGCAAATTCTACGTCAGAAGCCACAGTTGTCCAGGCCACAATGCAGGAAACAGCTTACTACCAAACCACACCAAATGAAGGTTTATTTTGTCTTAGCCCCTGATCAATCCTTCCTTCACCTTGTGGAGGTCAAAACAACAGTTATTAGGGGAATGTAGAAGAAGCAGCCAATATTTCTTTCCATCGCTTTCCCCTCTTTTCCTGTAATTTCTGGTCTAAAACAGATCCCTGTACCTAGCGGTAGGTAATAGAAGAAGGAGGAAAGATTTAACAGATGCAAATTCGCAGTTTAATTATAGGTGGGAGATATTCTAATTTCTGAGTTGAGATTATACGCAACTTGGAAGGGCTACTGGTCTGAGCAGAAAACTCAAAGATTTAATGACATTTTAATACAGAGGAAAGTTAGTGTACTGGCAAAGGTTTCCAGGGATGGTAAAGTTAGAAACAGTTGTGTCTTGATAAAATCATGAGTGTGTTTATTAGGCATACTGGTTTATATTAAATAAGAAATAAAATAAATTACAATGAACCTCTCCTGGGCTAATCACATGAATATGTAGACAACATGTGCTATATTTACCTAAACAATATTTTCTTTTGCAGAAATAACCAGGACACACAATAGAATTTCCACCAACAGAAGAACCACTATCAGAAATGCTGCATTACAATATTTTTTAAAAGTTGTGATTGTTACAGGTAGAAATACAATTAGAAATCACAAACTCAATTCAATATTTATCTTTTACATGAAGTTATAAAATATAGATCATAAATCAAATAATATGTTTCAAAAGATTTAGTAAGGCTTTGTATCATAAAATAAACACAAGGTAATTCAGAGTGGAAACTTCATTTCCTGTTCACCTATAAACTGCAGTGAGAAGCATAACCACATATTTCAAGCCCACAGCTTGAGTGACTCAGAGCATTTTTATCATCTGTTTGCAATCAAAGCCACTGTGCATATGTATATATGATCTGCTCAAATAATGTTTCATATTCACTAATTCATTCTACAAATATTCTGAATACACACACTTCAAAAATTTTCTTGCTAATGGCAGGCAAACAACTAGACACAAACGTTCACTGCTCTCAGGAAACATTGAACAATTAATAACAACTATGACCAGTGTCACAAAATGGTAGAAAGCATGAAAGTGCTTCAAGCAGTAATATACAGTTCCATAAGAGAATGAGGGAGGGTAAAAGATTGCTCATTATTTTTGTGAACAATTAGAAACTTACTCACTGCAACAGTTTTAATACGCTCTTAAATGATAAAACAAAATTTCAAGGCCAGGCATGGTGGCTCATGCCTGTAATCCCAGCACTTTGGGAGGCCAAGGCAGCCGGATCACAAGATCAAGAGATCAAGACCATCCTGGCCAACACCGTGAAACCCCATCTCTACTAAAAATACAAAAATTAGCCAGGTGTGGTGGCACGCACCTGTAATCCTAGCTACTCAGGAGGCTGAGACAGGAGAATCGCTTGAACCTGGGAGGTGAAAGTTGCAGTGAGCCGAGATCATTCCACTGCACTCCAGTCTGGCAAAAAAGCAAGATTTCGTCTCCCCGCCCCCGCCCCAAAAAAGAATGCAGTACTGATACAAATTTAATGTTTATATGACACTAAATGATGTTAAATCTATTTTGGCATTATTTTAAAATGTGGTTCTGCTCCGAGAGGAAACGTTAAAAATTTTTGTTTTCCATTCTATGTAATGTCACAGAAATTTTAGTTAAGAGAAATGTACATCTTTATCTCACTAGAGCACACCCAGGCTATTATACTAATCCTCATTCTAACTTCTTCAAGTGCTTCTGTGTTATTTTTGTTTTGTCTTGTTTTTTTTCTTAAATTTCCTAAGCATATGACTATGATTAGCCCAAGTCTCCCCATCCATTTCAGTTACAGAGTCAGAAGATAAATAAAGAACTAGACAAGCAAATAAGCATCGGCTGAAAATATCTCACGAGAGGTATACTTTTAAAAGGTACCCTGAGGCATACTGGGAGTTTAATTTTGGATTTGAAAATACTACTTCAGAAAAGCAACATTGTTTATTTAGAAGAAAAATGGAAAGCAAAAAACAATGGGTTAGGTGTAGAGCAAAACGATCTGCAAGAAAAATAAGCGTGAAGGGAAAAGTAAAAACATGCCATGTGGAAAAACATATTTCCCCAGTCTATTACAAAAAGTAACAAATGTTACTAAATCATGCTAACGAGGAAGCGTTTCTTCATAGCGATTTTCTGGAGATGTCAGCTGTGGCAGGCCACTAATTTATGTTCCAAGAAATAAAGAATGGAGGGGTTTATTTGAAGAATTTCTATGCTTTCTTGGAAAGATTCCCGATTGTTTTGTATGCATAGAGTCCCTCCAAACACATACTCAAAGTAATCTTATCTGTAATGTGAAGGCAGTAATGATCTATAAAAGGTGAATGCATCATTGTGGTAATAACAAAATCCACCTGGGCCACTCTTCTCATCCTCCTACCATGCTGCCCCCACACAGTCAGCACTTGCTTTTCTGTTTCTCTTAATGGTATCACACTTCTCCAAGCCTCCAAAGTTGAAAACAGCTGTTGAGAACACAGATTTGAAATTAGAAAACCACCTGGGGCCTACTATCACCAGCTGTTTAACTTGAGCAAACTACTTAACCTCCCTCACTGTTCATTCTCTTCTCTATACTATAGATATCATATCTGCCTCACACAGTTGTGTGGTTTTTCTTTTTTTAATCACAGTAATACAAGTAACCTTGACTATAGTAGGCATTCATTATTTGCCCTTATTTATTCTTATCTCTTCCTTATCTTCATTCTATCACAAAGACATTAGGAAGGAAGGATCAATAGCCTTAAACTCCATTCCTTTATTTCTGCTCCCTAGTGTTCTACCTTTCCTGGTCACAGACTGTATGTCAGGGTTCTCTAGAGGACAGAACTAATGAAATAGATGTATATATACAGTGGAGTTTATTAAGGAATACTGGCTCACATGATCAAAAGGTGAGGTCCCACAACAGGCCATCTGCAAGCTAAGGAGCAAGGAAGCCACTCTGAATCCCAAAACCTTGAAAGTAGGGAACCTGACAGTGTAACCTTCAGTCTGTGGTGAAGGTGTAAGAGTCCCACAGCTGAAGAACTTGGAGTCCAATGTTTGAGGGCAGGAATCATCCAGCATGGGAAAAAGGGGAAGTCCAGAAGACTAAGCCACTCTAATCTTTCCATATTCCTCTGCCTGCTTTTATCATAGACTGGCTGGCAGCTGATTAAATGGTGCTGACCCAGATTGAGGGTGGGTCTGCTTCTCCCAGTCCATCAACTCAAATGTTCATCTCCTTTGGCGACACCCTCACAGACACAACCAGGGATAATACATTGCATCCTTCAATCCAATCAAGTTGATACTCAGTATTAACCATCACACAGACCTACACTCTACTCTCGTAAACAAAGTTCGCTTTTTGCACACCTCATCTCTGCTGTCAGTACAACCTGTCCCTTCCCTCCTCTGTGAAGCCCACACAAATGTGACACTCCAGATGCATGAAATCATAGGCAAATAGACTATCCAGTGCAAAATATTTTCTGATGGGAAAGCTTGGAATTACTAACCTACCTGGTAAGCAGCATCATTTTTATTCTGAACAAGATTACTCTCTCTTCCTAACCTAAGGAATTTAACTTCTGTCAGTAACTTTCATCAGGGGTCCCATCAGACTTTCACCCACAGAAGCCCTGGTGCTTATTTTAAAAAAGAAAATCTGAGCAAAATGTTTGAGGACAAAGATTTCCTCTTGTGCTGTACATCTCAGTATGCGTGCTATAAATGCTTCCTTTTTTCTTTTCCTCCCCCTCCTCTTTTCTCCTTTCTCTCCTCCTTTTCCTTGTCCTCTTCTTCCTGTCTCTTCCTATTAGACCCTGTGGGTAGAAGATGGTGTTATTTCAGATGATCCTAACTCTATTCAGGTAGAGCAAGGTGCATTTGGCTTCAGAAATACCATCAGTCACCCAGCACAGCATCTAGAAATTCCTGTTCTAGATTAATGACATAAAAATAGAGCAAGATACAAACATTCAGTGTGTTTGGATAAAGGGAATATAACTGTTTCTATTTTGACAGCCTTAGAATGACTAAAACCATTCTAAGAGGAATAAAGCATAAGGTATTATTGCTAGTCCTCATATCACTTTTAGAATAATATGAAAATGTTCCAAACTCACTTATGATTATAAAACTGAACATTTGAAGAAAGTATCTCCTTGGCCTTAGGAAAAGGAAACTCTTTTTTTTTTTTTTTTTTTTTTTTTTGCTGATAGTCCAGACGTTGGACTTACTAGTTCATTGAGAACTATAATAAGAAAGGATGTGAGGCTAAGACTTACGTAGAGGAATAAAAGGGATCTTGAGAAATAGAGGTAGGAAGACCTAGTAGGAGGGTTACTAGATGGAATTCCAGATGGCTACAGAAAGGGAAGGAATCTTAGAAGAGCATTTGAAGGGTACATGTGTGTGTGAGTGAGTGTGTCCAAATGCATGCTTGACCTTGTAATGGAGGAGAGGAACTTAAGCTGAATGTGAAATAATTAACCAAGAGAATGTCCATCACAAGGAACAGTGTTTGGTTGCTAGAAATGATGTATCAGAGTCCTTACCAGCTGACGATTTTGCTTTACTTGAGTGAGACTCTGCCATCAGGTCTATCCTTAGACCTTCATAAAGGAGAAAAAATTGGTCACTTCCTCACAGATCATCCCATGACTGCCCAACAGAGAAAGCTGAGATACATCATAAAACAGCATTCTGACCATATCTCATTTCACTCCCTGTGCGCACAGAGTGCCCAAGCCCCAAAGCAGCCCCTAGCAATTAGGAAGACATTGGGAAGAAATGATCATACCTTTAACTAGAGAGCTAAGTTAAATAAACTCATGTAAGGATAATGTAAATCTGAGATGTGCCATTCCCACAGCCTCTATCCTAGCAGTCCTTGATGGCTTGCTGAAGCTCTTCCTCCAAATCAATGTGTGTGAAATGTAGGTTTGAGGACTTTGAGGTCATGCAGACTTCTGAGTCTAAATAACTCGGCGATTCTTAAGAAAAACCAAGATACAGCAATCTCATGTTCTAATAATTCATCTATAATATTTCATCAATGAGTTATGTTAGTATTATTGATACTGGGTAGTATCAATCATTCATTTCGTGTGTATCTATTTTGATTTTCCCCGTCACCAACTTCTCTCAGAAAACGCATCATCAAGGCAGAGTGTGGGAGAACACTGATCTTCATTGGTGATTACAGATTTGTATTAGTTCAACAACTTGTTTTTCTCTTTATTCTCCCCTTTCCTACTTTGCTTGGCAGATCGTGAGCAGGCCTAGAAAATCCTCACCAGTCACATTGTGATTCCCAAGGCCTCCCACACTGCCACTCTACTGACCTAGAACCAACGTTCGATAGAGTGGTTGCACGCTGCTGGAAGCACACTAATCCTTAACCTAAATGCTATTACATAAGGTTAACAGCACTTAACTGCTGATGTGAAGTCAAGAAATCTTATGCTATATAACAGAAGAATAAAGGAAGTAAAATGAAGATAGTTTTCTTAGTACAAGTGTATACATGCACTAACATGTTCTTGACAAAGGAAAGAAGAACTACTCATGACAATTACAGTCCTCATTTCTGCAACTGGTTATGGAGTTGTAGCTGGTCATTGACGACTACTACTTCCCCTTCCCACTCTGTATTCCCCCTTGCATTCTGCAAGAACCTCAGTGGGTCATGTTTTTTTTTACCTGGCACAGTGACTCAAACCTTCATTCTTGAAGGGACTGTGTCATTTGTAGTCCTTCATGGATTAGGTCATTATAGTTTCCCATTGACCTTAATCAGGTCATGGTTATACTAAGAGACGCCCTATTGGATCTCCTGTACTTCACACATACTGTTCTTTACTCCCATTGTGGAGTAGTAGGCTGATTTTGTCTTGATAGTTCAGGTCAATCACCACAGCCAACACTGTAACTCCCTCCTTAGGCTTTTGACTTAGAGCCCAAATTGGCCAGGTGGCATCTTAACTTTCAGTTTAATGTAATCATTATTGTGTCTCCTGGTGGCAGTATTCCTCTCTCTCTAACTAAGACCTCTAGGCCAGCAGAAGATAATATCACAGTAACAGAAAGCAAAAATGTTGTTAGTGGGTCACTAGTGATACGGACAGGAGGCTGGAGGGTGGAGTCCCTGGGAAGGGCTCCACCCTTAAGCCTGGACCCCCAGCCCTAAATAAGATTAGGCATTCCTGTTTTTGTGCCCAAGTGTTATGTTGCTTTTTGGCCCACCCCACTCCCCCCAATCCTGTGCCCATGTAAACCCCAGACCTTAGCTGGCAGAAGGATAAGCAACTGAATGTCAAGAGAAGCAGCAGCAACTGAGTGTTGGAGACCACAAACAGACACAGCTAACATCAGACAGCATGACTTTGGTGAGGAGCCTGGCCAGAGATGGCGGAGCTTCAGGAAAAGATCACCTTCTTCCTGCACCATCCCCTTTCCAGCTCTCCTTCCTCTGAGAGCCACTTCCACTGCTTAATAAAACCTCTGCATTCACCATCCTTCAAGAACATGTGGCCTGATTCTTCCTGGATACTGGAAAAGGACCCAGGTACCAAAGGGTAGGGTGTAAAAGGCTATCATCCTGACTCTCCATTGAGCTGGGTAAAGGCAGGGTATAAAAGGCTGTCACTCTGATTCTCCACTCAGCAATCCATGGACAGCAACTGCTAAAAGAGCGTTAATTGTATTACACCCATAGACACATAATGGGACCAAAGCCCAAAAGCACTTGACCCAGCCCCATTATCCGCTCATCTGTATGCCACCCCTCCCACAGGGGTTTGAGCACCACAGCCAAGTAAGCAAGCCACACCCATCACAAGTCCCACAAAGGGAACCAGAGAATTCTCCCTTGTTACTAGGGGTGATGGTGAGTGGTGCCACTTCCACTTTCACTCCTTGATTCCTGGCCCCATAAATCCTGACTATGGAAGAAACAGTACCATATATTGGACACTGATTCAGAGCACATACAGCCTTCTGGGAAACTTTGCCCCAGACCTGCAAAGTATTGTCAACTAGTTGGCATCGTAATTGTTACTTCGAAAGGCCGTTCCACCGTTCTATACATCGAGATGGTTCAGGATGATGGGGAACATAGTAAGAACAGTGAATTCCATGAGCGTGAGCCCACTGCTGCACTTCTTTGGCTGTACAGTGAGTGCCTTGGTCAGAGGCAATGCTGTGTGGAATACCACGATGGTGGATAAGACATTCCGTGAGCCCACGGATGGTAGTCTTGGCAGAAAAGCATTGGGCTCAGGATAGGCAAACCCATATTTGGAGTAACCATCTATTCCAGTGAGAACAAACTGCTGCCTTTTCCATGATGAAAGTCCAATATAATAAACCTGCCATTAAGTAGTTGGCTGATCACCCCAAGGAATGGTGCCATATTGAGGGCTCCGTGTTGGTCTCCACTGCTGGCAAATTGGGCACTCAGCGGTGGCCATAGCCAGGTCAGCCTTGGTGAGTAGAAGTCCATGTTGCTGAGTCCATGCATAACCTCCATCCCTGCCAGCTTGGCCACTTTGTTCATAGGCTCATTGGGCAATGACCAGGGTAGCTGGAGGAAGAGGCTGAGTGATATTCACAGAATGAGTCATCCTACCCACATGATTATTAAAATGACCCTCTGCTGAGGTCACCCATTGGTGAGCACTCACACGAGGTACAAATATCTTCAGTTTTTGACCATTCAAAGAAGTCCCTCAACATACCTCTTTCCCAAATTTCTTTGTCATCAATTTTGCAATCATGCTTCTTCCAAGTCCCTGACCATCCTGCGAGACCACTTGCTACAGCCCATGAATCAGTACATAATCACACATCTGACCATTTCTCTCTCTGTGAAAAGTGCACCACTAGGTACACTGCTTGAAATTCTGCCCACTGGAAAGATTTTCCTTCACTGCTGTTCTTCAGCGATGTCTTAGAAAGGGGCTGTAGTGCCTGCATATAATTCAGAGCCATCTGTAAACCAGACCCTTGTCTTCTATTCCTCTGTCAACTGATCATAGGGAACTCCCCATGAAGCCATCTGTGCAGGCTGGGGGAGAGTAGGCAGGGTGGCTCAAATCCTCATAGTCTCCACTCCTGCCACCCTGCCTACTCATGTAACTTACTTGTGCCTTCAGGACCTGCCCAAGCCTGATCATGTATATATCACTTCCATTTGATGATGGAATGCTGCTGTGCATGCCCAGCTTTGTGGCTAGATGAGTCAGAAAGCAGCCAGTTCATGATAGGTGGTTTAGGTCTCATGGTAACTTGATAACCCATAGTCGAATGTTCAGTCTCTACCAAAGCCCAGTAACAAGCCAAGATCTGTCTCTTAAAAGAAGAGTAGTTTTCTGCAGAAAAGGGCAGAACCTTGCTCTGAAATCCAAGAGGTTTCCATTGTGGTTCACCTTTGGGGGCCTGCCAAAGGTTCCAAATAATATCCCTATCTGCCACTGACACTTCAAGCACCATGGAATCTGCTAGGTCATGTGGACCAAGTGGCAGGGCAAATCGCACAGCAGCCTGGACCTGTTGCAGAGCCTTCTTCTTTTCTTGACTTCACGCAAAACTGGCAGCCTTTCAGGTCACTCAATAAATATGCTGGGATAACACACCAAAATGAGGAATTGTGTTGTCTCCAAAATCTAAATAGGCCCACTAGGCATTGTGCCTCTTTCTTGGTTGTAGGAGGGGCCAAATGCAGTAATTTATCCTTCACTTTAGAAAGAATATCTCAACAGGGCTGACATCACTGCATCCCTAGAAATTTTACTGAGGTAGAAGGTGTCCCTGAATTTTAGTCAGATTTATTTCCATCCCCTGGCACGCAAACGCCTCACCAATAAGTCCAGTGTATTTGCTACTTCCTGCTCACTGTATCCAATCAGCATAAGGTCGTCAATGTAATGGACCAGTGTGATATCTTGCAGAAGCAAAAAGTGATCAAGATCTCTCTGAATAAGATTATGACACAAAGCCAGAGAGTTGATATACTCCTGAGGTAGGATGGTAAAGGTATATTGCTGACCTTTCCAGCTGAAGAAAAATTGCTTCTTATGCACCTTATGGACAAGAATGGAGAAGAAGGCATTTGCCAAAACCACCTCTGGTACAGCAGCTGCAATTAGAGTCACCGCTTGGTTAAGCTTACAGTAATCCACGGTCATTCTCCAAGATCCATTTGTCTTCTGCACAGGCCAAACAGGAGAGCTGAGGAGGGATATGGTAGGAATCACCACCCCTGTGCCTTTCAAGTTCTCGAAGGAGGCACTAATCACAATCCCTCCAGGGATGTGATACTGGTTTTGATTTACTATTTCTCTAGGTGGATGCAGCTATAGTGGCTTCCTTTTGGCCTTTCCCATCATTATAGCTCTCACACTACCAGTCAAGGAGCCAATGTGGGGGTTCTGCCAGCTGCTAAGTATGTCTATGCCAATTATGCATTCTGGCACTAGGGAAATGACCACAGGATGAGTCTGGGGACCCACTGGACCCACTGTAAGTCAGACCTGAGTTAAAACTCCATTAATCACCTCACCTCCATAAGCCCCTACTTTTACTGGAGGACCACAGTGACATTTTGGGTCCCCTGGAATCAATGTCGGCTCAGAGCCACTGTCCAGTAGTCCCCAAAAAATCTCATCATTCCTCTTTCCCCAGTGCACAGTTACCCTGATATAAGGCCAGAGGTATCCCCAGGAAAGGATGGGAGAAAATTAACAGCATACATTGTTAGTAGTGCAGCAAGGTCCTTCCTCAACGGGACTCCGCATCCCCTCTATTCAAGGGATTCTTGTCTGTAAACTGGTCCAAGTCTGGAAATTGATTGCAGGGTCATAGTTCTCTATTCTTATAGTTCAAATTAGTCTCTGCTCCACTCAGCATGGAATTTTTCTGCTTATATAATTAAGAATTCAGTAGGCTTCCTATCAATTTCACTTCTAGGAACACTGTGATTAATTAGCCAATGCCAGAGCTCTACACTACACAAGTCAGACTATTCTGATGCTGCTTTGCCTGTGCTGTCCACTGCAGTAGCTACATTGACTTTGCCTTAGACAGTTGAGTGCCGCCACTTGGCTCCTGCCACCTTGGGATACAATTATCCCCATAGCATTTAAGTTTGCCAATCGAGGGACTGTGGTTCCCACTGTAGGATCTGGCACACAGACAAGGGCAGTCAGAGAGCTCTTTAAGGCTGCAGGTGCTCCCCGCACAAATCTGTTTCAGAAGGTACTGGTGAAGACTGTCTTCTGCACCCTCCCAGCTAGATGAACAGGTCTAAAAGAATGAAACTACCCTAGCATTCCAATCTCCCTAAGCCTTTGGATCCCTTCCTCTACACTAAACTAAGGGAGATCAGGCATTTCCAGCTCACTCAGTGGGTCATCTTTTAATCCATATTTCAGCTAACCAAACAAATGAACTATTAGAATCTGTTTTTAACTCCCTGCACTGAAACATTAAAAGCAGAATCCCTGCTTAGTGGGCTCATATCAATAAATGCAGGCTGATCCAACTTCATGTTCTTTCCACCATTATCCCACACGCTTACTCTTCATTCCCATGCCTGTTCTCCAGATTTCTGCTAACGTAAATTAGAAGACTCAAGCATGTCTTTTGGAGTGTAGCGCACCTCCTTGTGGGTCACACTCTGAACCTCACCTCTTGGGGCCTGCCACAACTTTAGTCTAGTTATAACTCTGGAAGTAAACAGGGGTGTTAGGGGTGGGTCCTGAGGAGACTCAGCATTGTCTTACCTGACAACTGCCTCAGAGGAGGCCATCACTGTTGCCCCAGGCTTGCCGTGTTAAGATCCTCAGACAAAGATGGAAAGGCTGATGGCAGCATGGGTAGGAGAGGAGATGTTGCCACCAGTGGGGGGTGAAGGTAAGAAGACTATTTTTTATGGCAAAACAGGCTCATCAGAATTTAGGAGTTCAGTACCCCTAGTTTCATGAGGGTCCTCCCACACATCCCCATTCAAAGCTACAGGGTCCCAATCTTTTCCAGTCAATAACCTCACTTTAACAGTATACACCTGGTGAAGCTGCACATGCACCTTTCATTGCAGGTCAGCCATTTGCATGATAAGAGCTTGTGTATGATTTTACACAATTCCAGCCTTTTGTCTACAGGAGATAAGACTTTTATTCAGTGCAATCTTAGATTTGAAGCTCAGTGTGCTTCTGGAGCTGGGAGTTAGAATCCCCGAGTTCATCATTTTCTTTCATCATTGTGTCCAGCTAACTTAGGAGTAATCAACCAAGTTCATTACATTCCCTGGTTCTCTACATATGGTCAAAGGTACTATGTATAGTCACTGAACTCCTGCCCCTAATGAGTGGTAAATTAGGAGTATCAAATACATTTATTTTGCATAATTATCTAAACAGTTTATGCCAAGGACTATCAGTGTTCTCTGTACTATTAGAAGTACAGTCCTTAGCATCTTTGGGTCTAATCAGATTGAGCAGCCAACTCCAGAAATCCCAAAAACAACTACAGAAATCCATCCTTAATATTATGTTCCTCTGGCCAGGGGTGGTGGCTCATGCCTGTAATCCGAGCACTTTGGGAGGCCAAGATGGGCAGATCACCTGAGGTCGGCAGTTCGAGACTAGCCTGATCAACATGGAGAAACCCTGTCTCTACTAAAAATACAAAATTAACCTCCCAGCTACTCAGCAGGCTGAGGCAGGTGAATAGCTTGAACCTGGGAGGTGGAGGTTGCGACTAGCCGAGATCATGCCACTGTACTCCAGCCTGGGCAACAAGAGCAAAACTCCACCTCAAAATAATAATAAATAAATAAAATTATGTTCCTCTAGAATTACTTAGTACCCAAATCTGTATTCATCAGGGTTCTCCAGAGGAACAGCACTAACAGGATAAAGGTATATATGAGAGGGAGTTTATTAAGGAGTATTGACTCACTCATCCCGCAATAGGCTGTCTACAACCTGAGGAGAAAGGAAGCCAATCTGAGTCCCCAAACTTCAAAAGCAGGTAAGCTGATAGTGCAGCCTTCAATCTGTGGCCGAAGGCCCAAGAGCACCTGGCAAACCACTGGTGTAAGTCCAAGAGTCCAAAAGCTGAATATTCCAATCATCTCTGCTCCACTTCTCTCATTCTCTCTTGAGCCCAACTTAGCATTCATCTTTGCTATTCTAGTGAAACAACAGTTGATGAACGTGGCCATTATCTCCATTTTGCTGGAAGATGGTTGGTTTTTTGGTTCTCATTTGTTTTAGCAGCAGCGTTTGATGCAGTTGATCATATTCTCCTTCTTATAGCAGTTTCTTCACTTAGCTCCCATGATGTCACTCCCTTTTGGTTCAACTATTTTATTGGAGAGTCCTTGATCTACTCTCCTAGAATCTCCTTATCTTCTCAAACTCTAAATTTTAGAGTGTCTTTGGGTATAACTTTTGGGTTCATCATCTTGTCTCATAATGTTATATCATCTATATTCTAATAACTCCTAATTTATATCTACAGCCCTGTGTCTCTCCTTCACGATTTTACTTAATGAAATAAATTATTTTAAGCCCCTTCTTAAATCCCAGCTTCTCAGCTGAGGCCTCCCATGTATATAATTTGCCATGTGATTTGTATATAATTTGCCATGTGACTTTAAGGCAGCTATTTTACTACCCTAAGTAGTTTTACACCTAATATTGAAAATAATATCTACATATAGGGTTGTCTTAAAGTGAAATTCCTTAAGTGGACATTTTTTTAAGTATTAAAAATATAAGGGATTAAAAATTAGAAAATAGCCTTAAATTTACTTCTAAAGTACACCAAATATTAAATTTCTAGTGGCTCAAATATAGTGCTACTTTTCAAAATACATTCCAGTATTTAATATATAATACATCTATGTAGTTAGAATATGTATTTTCTTTGGCACTCACTAAAAGAAAATTTTATGTTAATTTTTTAAACATGTCTGGCAAACATCTTTGTTTTTTTCTGAGTTTGTCCTTGGGAAAAAACAAAAAATGTTGTTTCTCAAAAAGAAATCTGATGAAGTAACATCAGACCCACTCAGTAAGAAAAACTACTCACATTATAAAATTTATTTTTTGATTAGTCTTTGTTGAAAGTTACTTCTAGAGCAAAGCATAAAAGAATTGATTAATTAGAATATCAAGAAAATTTTTTTAAATCTTGTTTAAAATTAATTGATTTTTTGTACTTGCCAAATAGTATTATGATGTGAAAAGACATGGATACAGTGAATGCTTCAAAATATTCTTGCTCTGTAAGTCTAATTATGCAAGTTTGCTCTAAAGTACAGCACAAGGTCAGCAGGAAATACAGCTGACTGATAAATGTTGATGGAATTAAAGCATACTGTGCCAACTAAATACCATTTTTGCAACCTAATGATTTTTGAAAACTATTTGCTCAGTAATTATGATTAATCCAAAAGAAAATCTGGAAACCAGTGCTTTTAATTCGATTTATGGGTGATTAGGACATTGAGAAAGGTAAGATAACAGTTCCCTTAATGGGGCAGCTTTTAAGCACGAAATTACCTTTTGAATGCTTAAAGAAAAACATTTCAATATTTGAAGAACCCTGCAGTGATTATTAAAACCTCTGAAAAGCACTTTCTATTCTCTAGTATCAAACAAAACAAAAGTCCTTTGTCCCACTCAACTTCAACCCTTCAATACAGGTCAGTCAATCGACCCACATTCTCACATCTTCATTTTGAGTTTTTGTAATCTCAAACTGATTTCCCCTTTCTGAACATAACGTCCTGTCTTTCTTCCTTACTAGTCTTTCAATGTTACAGAATCTGATCCTCCTCATTTTAATTTCTTGTTCCTCTACGTATTTCTATTATCCTTAGCTCTGTATTTCATCTAACTCCTTATTTACCCAACCCCTTGGTCACAGACCTATATTTCAATCAACTTCTTACCATACTTCTCTTGTGGATTATCTAAAGAAAATATCTAATATATGCAAAGGAAACATACACAGCCTTATGGGTAGGCAAAGGTGGCCAAAAAAACGTGATTATAAAACAAGGAGAGACTGACACAGTTAATAGCAAGATAGAAAAAAAAAAAAAAAAACAAGTTGATCAATGAATAGCATTAAAAGCATTTCATCAGGAGAGAAATTGGGAAAATCCCTGTGACATATGTGGGAAAGGTGGCTACATTTAAGTAACCAAGGATTGGACAAATCCAATTACATGCTGCCCCCAGCGTATTAGTTTATTTTTCTGCTGCTGATAAAGACATATCTGAAACTGGGAACAAAAAGAGGTTTAATTGGACTTACAGTTTTACGTGGTTGGGGAGGCCTCAGAATCATGGCAAGAGGCAAAAGGCACTGCTTACATGGTGGAGGCAAGAGAAAAATGAGGAGAAAGCAAAAGCAGAAACCCCTGATAAAACCATCAGATCTCATGAGACTTATTCACTATCACAAGAATAGTATGAGAAAGACCAGCCGCCATGATTCAATTACCTCCCCCCGGGTCCCTCCCACAACATGTGGGAATTCTAGGGGATACAATTCAAGTTGAGATTTAGGTGAAGACACAACCAAACCTTATCATTCCACCCTGGCCCCTCCAAATCTCATGTCCTTTATTTCAAAACCAATCATGCCTTCTCAAGAGTCCCTCAAAGTCTTAACCCATTTCAGCATTAACCCAAAAGTCCACAGTCCAAAGTTTCATCTGAGACAAGGCAAGTCCCTTCCACCTAAGAGCCTATAAAATCAAAAGCAACCTAGGTACTTCCTAGATACAACGGGCATACAATTATTGGGTAACTATAGCCATTCCGTATGGAAGAAATTGGCCAAAATAAAGGGGTTACAGGTCCCATGCAACTCCAAAATACAGCGGGACATAAAAATTTAAAACTCCCAAAATGATCTTTTTTGACTCCAGGTCTCACCTACATGTCATGCTGATGAGAAAGGTAGGTTTCTGTGGTCTTGGGCAGCTCTGCCCCTGTGGCTTTGGAAGATACAGCCTCCCTCCTGGCTGCTTTCATGGCTGGCGTTGAGTGTCTGCGGCTCTTCAGGCGGTGCAAGCTATCAGTGGATCTACTATTCTGGGTTCTGAAGGACGGTGGCCCTCTGCTATGCCTTACTGCTATGCCCCAGTAAGGAATCTGTGTGGGGGCTCCCACCCCATATTTCCCTTCTGCACTGTCCTAGCAGAGGTTCTCCAAGAGCCCCTCCCCCCGCAACAAACCTTTGCCTGGGCATTCAGGCATTTCCATACATCTTCTGAAATGTAAGCAGAGGTTCCTAAACCTCAATTTCTGACTTCCGTGCACCTGCAGGCTCAACATCATGTGGAAGCTGCCCGGGCTTTGGGCTTCCACCCTCTGAAGCCACAGTCTAATCTCTACATTGGCCCCTTTCAGCCACGGCTGGAGCAGCTGGGACACAAGGCACCAAGTCCCTAGGCTGCACACAGCACCGGGACCCTGGGCCTGACCCACGAAACCACTTTTTCTTTCTGGGCCTCCAGGCCTGTGATGGGAGGGACTGCCATGAAGGGGATTAATATTGGGTTTGAGGATTTTTGCTGCTTATGCAAATTTCTGCAGCTGTCTTGAATTTCTCCTCAAAAACTGTGTTTTTCTTTTCTACGTATTGTCTGGCTGAAAATTTTTTGAACTTTTATGCTCTGTTTCCCTTTTTTTTTTTTTTTTTTTCCCCTTTGGCTTAGTTTTTTGTTTTTTTTTGTTTTTTTTTTTATTTTTTGAAAGAAAGGAAAAGAAAGGAAAGAAAGTGAGAGTGAAAGAAAGAAAAAAAGAATGTACAAGAGAAAGAAAGAGGAAGAAAAAGAGGGAGAGAGAACAGGATTCTTGTTCTACTGCCCAGGCTAGAATGCAGTCTGAAAATGGGTATTAAAAACCTCTATTATGCCAAATAATTTTGTTTCCCTTTTAAAATGGAATGCTTTTAACA